>JAQGBZ010000159.1:0-141574 GCA_034687125.1 Neelides folsomi | reverse complement strand
ACAAGCTTTCTTAACTGGAGCAATGCAAAACTACGCTAGAAAATTCACAATTCCCATTGACAAATTAACATTTGATTTCTCTGTTCTTCAAGTTGACAGTGTCAGAGGTCCTCCCACTGATGGTGTTTATGTGAACGGACTTTTCCTTGATGGGGCAAGATTTGATAGACAAAGGTTCGAAATGATTTACACCTCTATTTAACGTTGCTCCTTTTAGTTTAAATTATAGACAATAAATACCAACAAAAATAAAAAATTGAGATTTATTTCTTTTAGGGGAATGCTTGCAGAGATGCATCCGAAAGTTTTATATGACGCAATGCCAGTCATTTGGCTTGTACCAAAAAAGAAAGAAGCCATTGTCGAAGGGAATCGTTACAAATGTCCATTGTACAAGACTTCTGAGAGAAGAGGAACTCTGAGCACAACAGGACATTCCACAAATTACGTATTACCATTTTTGCTCAACACGAAAGAAAATCCAAAACACTGGATCAAGAGAGGAGTGGCCCTCTTATGCCAATTAGATAGTTAAGAATAAATTTTACCATTTTGCTAACCAAACAATCAAATTAACAAAATACTAATAAATAGCTTTAAAGCTTTGATAAATTCCTAATTGCTTCTTTAGCTTCTTGAAGTATATTTTTCCACTCGTGCATGCATGAATACAAGAATTTATTAATTCTTATCACATGAGTAGTTATAATAATTTAGATCAATGCACAATTTAATCAATAATTATTGAACTATCAAATAGCGTTATTTTCCATTGTTCCTTTTTCTACAATTTGCTCATTCTTAAAATGCTCATAATTTGTGCAATTTAAATGCAATTTATAAATATCCACCTTATTACATATTAAAATAATACTAACATTGCATTATCTTTAATTTCTATTCAAGCAGATGAAGAAGAAAATGAAGAAGAATACAAGTAATTATGCAGACTGCAGTTTAATCGTGATTTATAGTGATTTGATTTCCGTAAAACGTTTACGACCGAAGCGAAGCGCGAACTACTTTTGTCATTTAGGGTTAGTTGAAACAAATTGAGGTTTTATTGTTTTATTGACTTATTTGTGTTGTGGCGCCTCATAGCGAGTGACTTTAGTATTAGTTTTAACGCCATATCCATACATTCAATGCAATTACATTGAAAGATTCATTCAGTCAGGGACGGGGCGAGCTCAAATACGGACGTATTCAATTTCATCGCGTTTTCAACAATTTGGTCTTAAAATAAAGTTAAAATTTTTTGATTCAATTAAATTAGCCTATATTTGAACTAAAATCCCCGTGGGGTATTATTGGGATAGTGTGAGTTGAATAGGTTTGTTCATTGTTAAATTTTAAAGTATCGGAAAGTAACAAACCAAGATGTCGAGCGACGACGACGCAAGCGACGATCAAATGGATAATGTAAGAAAAATAATTATGAATATTCTTTTAATAAATTCTTAAAAATATTTAGTTTGTATATCTTGAATATTTTTTTCATTCATATTATGCATAATTTAACTCTAGGAGGATTATGAAGAGGAGGAAGACGAAGAATATGAAAAGCCGAAGAAGAAGAAAAAAGGAGGACTCGCCGAATTCATTTTGGACGAGGCCGAGGTCGATGACGATGTGGAAGAAGAAGACGAATGGGAGGACGGGGCCGAGCCCTACATCAACCACGAACACGATGAACAAGGGATGACTGCGAGGGATATTGAGGGAATGAACAGAAGACATTCTATGTGGGAGTATGTAACAAATTTATTAAATGATTAAATTTTGATGTAATGAAATTCTCGCTAAGTGAAAACGTTCTGAGATTTAACCTTTCTTTCACCTGAATTCTATGATTTATTTGAAGGTCAAAATTCATTTGGATTAATTCTCTGAATATTTAATATAAAAATGTATAATATTTGTATAATTAATATGAAATTACATTGAGTATTATTTATTTATTTAGTTCTCAGAAAGAGGAAGAGCTAGCTGAGTATCTGAGGAAGAAATATGCTGATGATTCAGTTGCAGCCCGACATTTTGGCGATGGCGGAGAAGATATGTCTGATGAGATCACCCAACAGACGCTTTTACCTGGCATAAAGTAATTCAATGCCTTTACGTTTATTGAACTTTATCACTCTTACGCTCTTACTAGGGATCCGTCCTTATGGATGGTCAAATGTCGGTTGGGAGAAGAAAAGTACACCGCTCTTCAGCTCATGAGGAAAGCGATTGCTTATCAGAATACTCCAGATCAGGAGCCGCTTCAAATTAAAAGTGTCATTGCTCCTGAGGGAATCAAAGGATACATTTATGTTGAAGCTTTCAAGCAAACCCATTGTAAACAGGTATAATTCCCCTCAAAATGACTATATCAATTACGTCATTGACTCGAGGATATATGTATGAATTTTTTTACATTATGACTATTAAATTTACAGGCCATTGAAGGGATTCGAAATCTTCAAATTGGGATTTATAAGCAACAAATGGTTCCAATTACGGAAATGACGGATGTCCTTCGGGTCACTAAAGAACAGTCGGGTTTGAAGCCAAAGCAATGGGTTCGTCTCAAGCGAGGAATATACAAAGATGATATCGCTCAAGTTGATTATGTTGACTTGGCTCAAAATCAATGTCATTTGAAACTTCTTCCGAGAATTGACTACAGTCGCATGAGAGGAGCACTCAGGGATGGGAAACAAGTACTTTTGATCAATTATGGATTTATAAACCTTATCTATTGTTTGACTAAATTTTACAAAATTAATTTATCATTTAAATTAACTAAATATTATTATTATAGGAAAACGATTTAAAACGAAAAAAGAAACGGCGTCCAGCAGCAAAAACATTTGATCCTGAATCAATTAAAAAGATAGGAGGAGAAATTACATCAGATGGAGATTTTCTCCTTTTTGAATCCAATCGTTATTCACACAAGGGCTTTTTATATAAAACTTTTGCGATTTCTGCTCTACTCACCGAAGGAGTCACCCCGTCACTCTCAGAACTTGAGAAATTTGGGGAAGTTATTGAAGGAGTTGAACTTGAAGTGTCGAAAGCTGATGAAAAACATAATTTTGCGACTGGAGATTTTGTGGAAGTCTGTGAAGGAGAATTGTCAAATCTTCAAGGAAAGATTCTTGCTATTGACGGAGGGAAAATTACAATCATGCCTCGACATGAAGATCTTAAAGTATGTTATGAAAATTTTTTATAATTGATTTCATTCGTAGAATTTATTAGTAATATTTACATCAACAGAGTAATCAACCAAATAATAATAATTTTAAATTATTTTGTAGGATCCACTTGACTTTCAAGCTTCTGAACTTCGAAAATGTTTTACTCAAGGAGACCATGTGAGGGTTATTGGAGGAAAATATGAAGGAGACACTGGACTTGTTGTGAGAGTTGAACCTCATTGTGTCTTTCTTTTCTCTGATTTAACCATGCACGAGTTGAAAGTTCTTCCCAAAGATTTGCAACTCTGTTCAGACATGGCAAGCGGAGTTGATTCAATGGGACATTTCCAATGGGGTGATATTGTCCAGATTGAGTAAGTCATTAGTTTTTAAACCTAATACTTTTTTTACCAACTATTGAATAAGTTGAGCATTTGGTTTATTGTAAATGTATTTAATTTCAGTCAACAAGAAGTTGGTGTAATTGTGAGACTCGAAAAAGAACTCTTTCACGTTCTTTCAATGACTGGAAAAGTGAAGCAAGTGAAACCCCAGTCAATTCATAAGAAGAAGGAATCACGGAATGTAATGGGAGTCGATTCAAAACTCAATACCATTCAGAAGAGAGACATTGTGAGTGTCGTAGATGGAAGTCATCCGGATCGACAAGGAGAAATAAGACACATTTACCGAAACTATGCGTTCCTTTATTCTCGAATGTGTTTGGAGAATGGTGGAATTTTTGTGTGCAAGACCAACCATTTGGAATTGGCTGGAGGAGTTAACAAGGTATTTTGAATTTTTATGATTAGGTATTATCTATCTATTTATTATTTGTTAAGTGAATGTGTTATTAAATGAATATTTTTTCTTTTACAAAGGCATCGGCACCAAATCTTTCAGCTGGATTCATGTCACCGAGAATTTCTTCTCCATTACATCCATCTTCAGGATCAGCGACAAATATTTTGAGTGGTGCAAGGTCGCCTGCTGCATCAATGGGACCATCTTCTAATGCTCACAGAATTGGACGTAACAGAGATCTCATTGGGCAAACAATCAAGATCACTCAAGGACATTATAAAGGATCGATTGGTATTGTTAAAGATGCTACTGATACGACAGCAAGAGTTGAGCTACATTCAAGCTGTCAAACTATTTCTGTTGACTCGAACAGAATCACAGTAAGAATAATTTTATTGATTTATTTTCCAATACCTAATTTGTTTAATTATTCGTGAATTTAATTTTTCAAGAGTTTCATTTTAAGTTTTGCAATGTTAAAATAAAATAAAATATTTTGTTTAGGTTATTGGAGGAGCTTCGGGTAAAACTGGGAATATTACAACTTATTCACGAACTCCAAATTACAACAGCAGTCAGACACCAATGTACAACCGAGACGCTGGAGGAAGAACCCCAATGGCACAAGATGGTTAGCTTCACATTTAAATAACCAAATGATCATTCTACAAATAATATATGCAAAACTAATAATTTCATGAATTTAAAATAACTTAGGATCTCGAACTCCACATTATTCTGGGATGGCAACACCTTTGCACGACGCTGGGTCCCGAACTCCTGCTTGGGATCCAAATGTGGCCAACACTCCCGCTCGAGAGGATGCCGATTTTGGATTTGATAATTCAAGTTTTAATCCTGTGACGCCTGGATATACGGCTCCATACACACCACAAACCCCTGGTGGTTACACGTCAGATCACACTTATTCTCCGTATCAACCCAGCCCGGGATCGGGGGTTTACAATCCAACTCCAAGTCCTGGATTCCTCGAGAGTCCTGGCTCAGGTGTATACAATCCGACACCGAGTCCTGGATACAATCCAAGTCCTCTTACTTATGCGAGCCCAATGACACCGAGCAATTATCATCCGCAAACTCCTGGGACTGGATTGGAAATGTTTGCTCCTACCGTTGAGTGGCAAACTACTGGAATTGAAGTTTACATTAAAGAGAGTCATCCGGAGCCAGGGCTTCGACGACAAGTCGGAATCATTCGAAACGTTCTCGTAAGTTAATATAATAATTATTAATTTAAGGCGGAAGTTAACCTCAAAGTTAAAATATAATCTGCTTTAAAGCAGATTGTTATTAATTATTTTTTAACATGTCAATTGAAGGAATTTCGTAGCTGGTTATTTACACTGATTATTTACTTTTTAAAGGTCAACTCTTGTGCCGTTTTCCTTGTTCAAGAGGAGCGAACGGTGAATGTGTCAGCTGAGCATTTGATTCCTTCCACTCCAAACAAGGATGATAAAGTGAAGATTATTTCTGGAGAGTTCAGGGAGCAAACAGGCACACTTGCATCTGTTGATGGAGCCGATGGAGTAGTGAAATTGGATGTGACTAGATTCGACAGCGACAAGAATAACATTCAATTCTTTCCGCTTGGATATTTGTGCAAACTAGCAGAATATTAGTATTGAACGCATTGTTTTATTTTAATATTAAGGTGTAAATTAATTAAGGTTAAATAATATTATTTAAAGTATATTTATTTATTTACTATATATATGTTTATTTGAGATCTTGTAAAATTTTCGTAAATTGTTATGAAATTGATTTAATTTACTTGTTTTTAAGCAAATTACCACTCCTTATTTAATTATTATTGTAATTAAATATTGCAAAAAATGATATGCTATCAAGATGTTTTGAAAATTTTAATAAAGTAATAATTAAGAATAAATGCAATGTTTCTCTTTCTTCGTTCACAAATCCCTCTCTTCATCTCCATATCTCAATTCCATATCAGCATCGATTTATGCAAATATTAAATTGATTAATTTATTCAAATTGGCGAAGAAGAAACTTCCAAAGTGGTTTTATTTTTATGTGAGCAGGGTAGTGTCAAGGTCTTAGGATGGATGTAATATTGTAATAGTAATAATAGTAGATTGTAATTGTAGACATGATATTGGAAGACGAGAGATGGTCTTTATGAATGGACGTTTAATAAATCATACACTATTTACAAAATAAGACACTTTATTTTACTTGTTACACCCAACATTAGCTATATTTTTTACCATTACAAGCTATAAGATATCTATCTGTTTATCATAAGTTTAGTTTATTTGTAAATCAAATAGACTGTAATGAAGATTATATGGTCATTTAACATAATTATAATAAACTTAACATTAGAACATTCAAAGGAAAGATATATAAATTTAAACTGTCAAGATTTCTAAATAAGGAAATAAGTATAAGTGAAATAACTAATAAATCCAAGTTTAGATTTAAGTAAAATCAACTATTTATTGGCCTTCAGTACTGTTACAGCAGCAATTGCATCTGAAATTAAATAGAAACAATTTGAATAAAGACAATGAATACATTATGTCAATAAATTACAATTTATAATAATTTATCCTCACCAGGAAATAGACTGTGGTAATTAAGGAGGGGCACATAAGCAGCTGTAATGACTCTTCCAGCAAACCATCTCCCATGAAGAGTATTTACTGCTGACACAGCAGTGGAAATGCTTGGACATTTTACATAAACCTGAAAGCATAATGAAATTCAATTGTTAGTGGTATAACTATAAGTAGAATCTAAATATTAATAAGTTATAACAGTTATAATTGTAATTACGTTTCCTTGAGGTGATTGTTTATCAACGTATACGTGAACGGCTCCTCCATGAGCTTGACAAGCTTCAAGAACTTCATCTCTCATTTCAACTTCAAACCTCGAATTAGCAAGTTCTCTAAAATAATGTTAAAAAACCATTCATTTAATTAATAATGAAACGGCTTAAATAATAAGTAAAAACTTGTTTTATAATTTGGTATAATGAGAATGTGTACAAAGGTATGTATTCAAAACTTTAAAAAAATTAAACAACTTACTGGATGGGGTCAAACATGTTAGATAACATGAAGCACTGTGTGGCAATGGACGGAGGAATTGAATTCTGGGCTGGCGGTGGTATTGAAACCCCAGGTGGGGCGTTGGTATGTTGGTTAATTTGGTTTTGCATATTGAGGGCCGTAGCAGCAGCTTCAGGAAGTTTCAAATCCGTTCCTTCAGCTAATTTTGCCATAAGTTGAAGTCGTCCGGTCACTCCGAGGTTCACCCCTGCCCGGTCCATTTCGTCTGTGTCAAGGAAAGTTTGAGGATTGTGGAAATATGCATTGTCAGATTTCTCCGTCACATAGCCGACTTTCATAGGTCGTCCAGCAATTTCAAATCCATTCAACTGTTCCATGGCCCTTTTCGCATCTTCTCCTTCGTGAAACTGTGAATTAGAATATAAAATTAAATAAGTATTTCTGTATTCAAAAATTAACGGTTAAAGTGTAATAATTTTATTCCAAATACAGGTGTAACTGTAATACTTAAACGTATTTTATTTAATGGTGTGCCTACTGTTATGAATCCAAATCCTTTAGATCTGCCAGTCTCGTGATCTTTCATTAGAAGAATTTCATCAATTCGTCCAAATGGTTCGAAAATTCCTCTGAGCATTTCTTCAGTGATGTTGAAATGGAGCGATCCAATGTAGAGCTTCATAGGCCCAGGGGTTGAAGTCGCCATTGCCGCTGCCATTGCTCCTGCTTTCGCCATTTGTCCGGCTCTGTTTTTTTCTGCTTGTGATGGCTGAACTATGATGGGAATTCCCATCAACTTTTGTCCACCCAGACCTAAAGCCTAATAGATAAAAAATATATTAAAAATAGAGTAATCTTTACTTATGCTATCGTTAATACTGCAATTTAAGAATTTAAATATCAAATCCTCACCAGTCCAACGGAGTCAATATCTTTAAATTCAACATAAGCGATGCCTTTAAATCTTCGAGTTTTGTTACATGTGATCATCCTTACGTCTCGGACCTGATTTAAAAAACAATTTCAATTTTAATATTTTATGCAAGCAATGGTAAATTAAATCCCCCATAAATAATATTTGCATAATTAAAAATATTATAAAGAAAAAGATTATACCTTTCCAACCGAAGAAAAGAAATCTTCAAGATCTCTCGCTCGAACTCTTTGACTCAATTGCATGCAAAATACAGTCCTTGCATCTCTTTCTTCAGGCGAGAGCGGAGCTTCGTCCAAACCCAACTTAATCGGTGACATCGACTTCCTTTTCTTTGGTCCAAGTCTGAGTCTTGGGGGAGTTCTCGATCTCCTAATTTTGTCCCTTGATCTGCTCCTGCTTCGTCTTCTCCGAATTCTCTCAATTGGCTCTTCTAGTTGGCGTCTACTATCCCTCTCTCGATCCTTTGAACTTCTTCTCCTATCTTTTCTCCCATCGCGTTCTCGACTACTCTTTCGTTTTTCTCGACTTCCGCTTCGACGTTCCTTCTTCTCGCGGCTTCGGCTCCTTCCACTCTTTCTACGTTCGCCACTACGACTTCTTCGCTTTCGTCTACTTCGTTCCTCATCCTTCGAATGCGATCTATGATTCAATAATTAGTTAATTTAAAAGTTAAATTGCTAAATTGCTTTAAAATGATTTCAACTTACTTGGATGAATTTCCATTTGAGTATCCGTTCGCATCCTAAACAGACCGGTTTCAAGGAATAAAAAAATAAAATTCCAAAATTAGAACCATAAAACCCAGATAATAAAATTTATTTATTAATAATATCCTACCAAAAATCTTAACAATTTTACATCATAAACCAAAAATAGACCAAGGAACAGTCAACGGCGACAACAGCTCAACACACCTAAACACCTAGAGAGATCATGTCACTTATTCTGGAAAATGATCAGACCACACTTTGAAATACCATTTTACATTATAAGTGCCAATAACCGCATAGAATATTGATTCTTAAATTATGTGACCAGACTTGCGACGCTCGTGAAAGATTCAAAAGGGGATTCCCTGCCTTATGAAAGTACAACTCAAATCAACGTCACTTACCATTATTAGCTTAGCAAGCACAATGCATAATACGAGTATACCCAAGGAGTATATAAAGTAATATTTTCGATTTGATGTGTGAATAAGTATTTTGAATGTGGGTCTTCCTGGAACACAGAGAGATTACGTGGATTAACAAAAGAAATTTAAATTTAATACATCATTACATTAAAGGGAAATAAACCATAAAACTCATTTTTAATTCAATTTTTTTAATATTGAGATTAAATTCATTTATTAATTCAATACAATGTCGAAGGGAGTTATCCTTGTAATAAATTGATTCTTAAAAAAAGCCAAGAGCTTCGTTCAAACAGTTACAAAATTGGGAGTGGATTGGCATTTTTGAAAGAGGAGGAATTGATGAAGGTGGAGCAATTTGGCTTCGCCGTTCATTTCAACGCTTCCGGACACTCACCTCAACGAAGTCCACTTATTACATGTTGGTTACAGTTGCAATGATGCGACGATGTTCAGGGTTACAGGTTCAGGGAGAGTAGCAAGTAATTCGAAATCAGACATGTGTGTCTGTAAGATGTCAAAATATGAATCAATTAATCGCTCCTTCACCAATCTCAAATCTACACCCTTTGAATTTATCCAAATGGCTAAATGGGGGCAGGAGACAAAAATATGATCGAGCTCGGTCGTCAAGTCTGGTCACCAATTGATTTCAAGTAACATATTCATTTACTCATTTCACTCAACGTCACTGAGCAATCGGAGGAGAAATCTACTCAGGAATTTTAGGATCTATCAAAAGGGGTTAGGAGCAAAGGATTGGAGTAATACTTGGTTGGATTTTGGGAATTGAGTACAACGCGATTCAGGAGCACTTGCGGAGTGCTTTCGAGATGGAAATATCTGTAAAGCATATATAGAAGTCAATCAACGATAATCAAACGGAAGTTTTTTTTAAAACTAATATATGAGGTTCCTGAATATGACTTGGCTACGGGACTGAACGTGAGGATTCCAGACAGCCGCTGTATCTGAATAGACACAAAACTCCCTCGTTTAATATTTATTAAAAAAGATTGAAAAGGAATAAAAATGTGTATACATGAATAAGTCTAAAATTTTGTATTTTAAGGTAAGCATATTTTCCTGTTCCAAGCTTTCGTTTCGCGATCCATTTCTCAATCATATCCACGTCCTATTCCAGAAAACAAACAATTGCTTTTAAATTCACTCAACAATTACTTGACGGTTTACTTCAAGTAAATTAAATTAATAAATTGAAAACATATGATGGTCGGAATTTTTATAAAAGAATTAAAATTGATGAATGTAATGCGAACCCTTCTTTTCATATCGTATATTAAAAATTAATCCTAGTAATTACATAAACTTAATTCTAGTACAAATATATTAATATGTAATGTTAGTAAGCAAAGATTAAAGTACAAGTGATATAGTTAATTACAATCTAATAAAATTAATATACAACTCCTTAAAATTAAGACTATAAAACCCAATGCAATAATTGCCTTAAAATTACATTTTCTCATTAATTTTGTTAAATATTGTTAATTTTTCAATCTTATTCCATTCATCCATAAAATTTCATACACACATTAAGTTCTTAAATCAAGTTCGTGTTCCATAAATAAGATAAAATGTGTTAAACTCTTCTAAATGTAATATTACAATTATTACAAAACTGCCAAATTCAACAATATCAATATGAACTAACCATGTTCATTTCTGAGCTTACTCGTTTTACTTTAGATTTCATTCTCGTTTAAATGCACCATAATAGGAGGAGATGAGAAAAATGAAGAAGATTAGAAAATAAATGACTAACCGATTTGGCAAGATACGGAGCCTCCAACATTGCATCAACATCGAAATCGTCCGCCATCTTGACTCCTTAAAATTCTCTCCGAATCTATGAAGTAGAAATTCTGTTGAATGATATTTCTCAACAACTCTTGCTCAGAGGTCAATTCAACCAGCAGGAATCCCAAGGACGATCAAGGGTTGAACAAGAAAGGTTCGAAGATGATCAAATTAAAATGAGGACAATTAGTGGGCAGAAGAATGGTCAACTTTACTAGGAATCTTCTTCGAGTACAATAAGGACAAAGTGAAGGGTAAAATGGGAAGTGGGCGGTTGGGTGGTTCCTTAATCTCCCAAACCCCTCCCAAAGCGCAAGCCACAATTTTTTACCGGAGAACAAAAGATAGGAAGAGATATCCTTTATATGAGGCTAAATCCTGATACCCGAAGAACTCTTTTTGAATAAGGGTATTAGGACGAGCAATAAGCACGTGTAAGTAAAATCTTCATTAAAATTATTTTATAAAAATGTTAAAATTCTAAAATTCTTTAATAATTAATTCTAATTAGTGACAATTAAATCGGTAAGTAGTGAGTGTTATAATGTATAGGGAATAGGAATATACAATTTTTAGGAATTATGTGATTATTGTTGAAATATTGAGTAAGATTAATAAAAAACGATTGAACGAATTTAACTTTACGAATTGTATCGGATTTTTATAAAGGCTATCAAAATGGACGAAGATATGAATGTTGAGGAGGTCAATGCGAACAATGATGATGAGACAATGGAAGACTCGGATTTTGAGGACATTGACGAAGATGATGATGAAGAAGTCGAAGAAGAAGAAGAAAAGGGAGGACCAGAAACATCCGGCAAAGACCAACAACCTAAAAAAATTAAACCGAAGAAGGCATATTTACCGGGCATGAAGTTGAAAGAGGATGAAACACTGGTGTGTGAAGAATCAGCGTATATTACACTTCACAGTTTCACTACAACGGCCCCTTGTCTTAGCTTTGACATCATTCCTGATAGTCTTGAGACCGGAAGGACGAACTTTCCTCTTACAGCATATTTAATTGGAGGGACACAAGCAGAACGATCCCATTCAAACCAACTGATTGTCATGAAGGTGAACTATTTCAACCATATAATTAAAAAAGCAATTTCATATTATAGAACGTTGTGAAATAATATTTAATTTATTTACCTTCAGCTCCACAATGTTTACAAGACTCAGCCAAAGTCAAGCGATGATGAGCTATCGAGCGACGAATCTGAAAACGAAGAATTTGAGGAACAACTTACTAAAAAGCCCGATTTAACTGCTGCCACCATTCCTCATCATGGTTGTGTTAACCGAGTGAGGGTATGTGAATCATAATGGAATCAAAATACAATTTTGAAAAATTAGCATTAATTATATTTATTAATTAATGTTATTTTTTGTATGAACAGTTCAATTTTGTTAATGATAAACCTTTGGCTGCGAGTTGGTCCGAATTGGGAAAAGTTTCTATTTGGGATCTTAGCACTCCCCTTAAAGCTCTTGAAAACTATCAGGTACGTTATTTAATTATATTAACAACAAACAATTACTAAGCAATATTTTCGATAATATCCAAATTAGTCCAGATATTTAATTTTTTTATAACTTTACTAGGAACTCCAAACATACATGAAGAACAAAGACAAACCCAAGCCGCTGTATTCATTTAAAGGACACAAGTCGGAAGGATTTGCTGTTGATTGGTCTCCAGTAATGCCAGGTGTATTGGCTACAGGAGATTGTACGAAGTTCCTTTTCGTATGGCGACCATCGGAATCAACTTGGATAGTTGATCAACATCCATTTGTTGGCCACACGGCTTCTGTTGAAGATATCCAATGGTCTCCCACTGAAGCTCATGTATTTGCTACTTGCTCTGTTGATAAAAGGTTTACCATAATATAAAGCAATTGTTATTTATTATAAACCAGTCCTAATTAAAGAAATAATAGGCATTTGATGAAGATAATAGGTATTCACAACTATTTATGTAAGCTATTAGTCCTTTATGATTACAGCATTCGCATTTGGGATCAAAGATCAAAGCCAAGCAAAGGTTGTATGATCGCCAAAGAAGGTGCCCACGAAAAAGATGTGAACGTGATTCACTGGAATCGAAAAGATCCATTCATTGTTTCGGGCGGTGATGATTTCTCCGTGAAAATCTGGGATCTTCGACAGTTTGGAAAAGCAGATTCTGTAGCGGAATTCAAACATCATCATAAAGCTCCTGTTTGTTCTGTCGAATGGAGTCCATTTGAATCGACAGTCCTTATGACGGGAGGAGAAGACAACCAAGTTGCAATTTGGGATTTGGCTCTTGAAAGGGACCCTGAACAACAACCCGATGAAGACATTGTAAGATTATTTGCATTAAATATGAAAATTTGAATTTATTGGGTAAATGTGTAAAATGGTGTGATTTATATTTATTATTTAGGATGTTCCACCGCAATTGCTCTTTGTCCATCAAGGTCAACAAGATATAAAAGAAGCTCATTGGCATCCACAAATCCCTGGTGTAGCTCTTAGCACTTCTGGTACCGGATTCAACATATTTAAGCCCGCTAATATCTAACTTTTTCTTATGAATTGTTTTCTAAATTAAAATAAGATTTTAAAGGCTTAATTTATTTGCCATTTTCTATTAAAATATATAAACAAACATATTATGAAATAAAACTTGATAAAATGTAAAATACCTATATTATGTTTGGCAAAAAAATAATTAATTGGTCACACATTTAATATTGTTAACATTACTTGAATCGTTTCGAGTAAATTATTTGACGACTGAATAAAATTTTTTTAAAATAACAATGTAATTATTATTAATTATTATCACAAATATTAAATTAAAAAAATAATGTTTAATTAATCACATTTTGTCGATAATTTTATTAGTGATTGAATTTTGGAGTCTGATAATCAGGAAGCATGTCAGTGTTTAGCAAAAATCTTATTGTTGGTCTTCCGTGAGGACAATTCTTAATAAAATAAATAGAGGTTTTAGTAATTAAAATCTATTTTATAAAGAAATTAACTTTTATTTTGATTATTGCATTTCAAATTTTAATTCATTACCCAAGGTTGTTCCATTGCTCCCATATGCGAAACGATAGTTTTCATTTCTTTATTGCTCAGAGCTGTTCCAATCATAACAGATTTTCTGCAAGCTCTAGAGGCAAACATTTCCCTTACTCTAGTTGGGCGACAAAATGTTTCAGGTGGTGCATCCTTTATTGTGCAAAATATTACAATTCCATTATAAGTTTATTCGACAATTGAATATTTTTTTTATATATAGTGATTTAAACTTTTTAACCTCAAGCATATAAATTAATTCCTCTACGTCCAATTTTCCAAATTCGTATGATTTTGAATGTGGTATCTTTGTCATTCGTATTCTTTTAGTTGGATCCTCTGCAATAAAAAATGTGTACAATTACTTATAAAGACAAATTCTATTACCAATGAATAATAATTTATAGGGATCGCTTGGCTGTTTGCCAAGAAATCCGAAAATCTATAACTCTCACCATTTAATTTAATAGAGAATTCAAATCCATTTTTCTTGAATAATTCTTCATTGTTAATGATAGTATTTTCACTTGCAAATGGTAATTGGAGTTCCATTGGACTAGGTATATAAAATCAATATTAATTCTATGTAATTTTACATCAAATAAAAACATATTATAAAAACTATCTTTATAAACATAAAATGTATCGTAAATGTGAAAATAAATAATTATTACGAATTATGACATCATACAAAATAAGCTTTTGACTTTGGATAATTGTATTCTTTTCCAGCATTTCATAATTGTATTTTTCATCTGAAGCATGTTGGTCCACAATAAAAAGGTCAGATTTAAGTTTAACAACAATGAACCCAAGATTAAATTGGCTGATAATTTCCATCTATACATTTTAAATGAAAAACATTTCATTAAAAACTTATAACATACTCAATATAGTAATCAATTTAACAACTTAATTATATTAATGCCTACTTTTGTGGACAAGTAAAGCAAGTATGCTCTAGTATAATCTTCTTGTGTATTTATTACCTGATCGAATGCTTCCTTCTTCAATTCTTTTCGCAGTTCGTTCTCTGCAGATGAATTATCTTCTAACTTAATTTTTGATTTGAATTTACAATAGAATTCTTTTTCAGCAGTATATTCTTTCCGATTCTTTATCAATTTAAGAACGGCCGTCTTTGAAATATTGACATTAATTTGTTTATAATTTTCTGAATGATATACATTGTCTTCCAATTCATCATCATATATTATTATTTCTTCGTCTGTTTCTGGGATTATCGTATTATCACATTTCGTTTCTTTCTCTTCATCTGATTCAGATATAATTGTTTTATCAAGCTTTTCGTTGGTTGGTTCATAATCACACTCATCTGATTCTGAAGAATCTTTGGGTGGATTTTTCTCATGATATTGTTTCAGTACCCGAGGTTTCTTATTAGCCATTTTATTGAAATTAGCAGAAGGGTGTGCGAATCTTTTCAATTTATCAAATGAGCTGCTTCGTGGTGTGGTTTGTTTAGTGCTAATAGAGGATTCCGGTCTATTTTTGTTATTCGTTGAGCACTGGCGAAAAAAAGTTGTTGGAGAATTCAATTGTACAATCGTTGGTGAATCGCATATTGTTGGAGATTCCGCAATCGTTGGCCTAAGGTTGAGATTCGATTTACTTCCGCTCATATCCAATCTTTCGTAATTTTGACAATCGTTTCCAGATGAAAGACCAGAGGACCCAGAAGAAACAAACGAAGATTGAGAATTTGACGATTTGGCTTGAGAAAAGTTGCTCATTCCTTGAATTTGATTGTAAATGCAACCATTTGAATTCAAAACAGACAATAACGTTCCCTTCAAGTAATAAATTCATTATTGCTCTAATTAAATTATAAAATGTAAGTATTTGTAATGAATATTCATATAAAATAATATATTCACTAGGACGTACTTTTAAATGAGCAAAGAGAAGTTTCTCATTTTGAAAATATATTTGTCTCTTGTCAGGAGTCACATTTACATCCAAACTTTCTTGCTTCGTTTTAATGTGCAGAGAAATAAATGGAAAATTGCTTTTGCTAAATCCGTGGAATACGCCATTTACAATTCTGGTTATCTTAATAAAAATTAAAATTTAACTGTGAGTCAACATCATATGTTACATACTATGTAATAGTCCGACTTATCCTCACAATCAGATGATAGTTATATAAAGTAACTTTAATTAGAGGTTTTAAAATAAGCACTTACTTTGGAAGAATCACATGGTCTGGAATTAATATAAAAAAATTGTCGATCACAAGAAGATCTTCCAGTATTTGGAGATGAAATGTAGCCTTCAAATGTATAACAACTTTCTGTTAATTGTGAATCTATCAACCCAAACTCTTCGAGGACAAATTGTTCAACTGAATCAATCGGAATTTCTTTAATTTCAACAAGTGAACTTCCCTGAAAATGAAAAAAAGAGATTTAAGCTGATATTGTGATACTGCTTAAATTACAATAAAGTGGATGAAATTCGTTTTCTACCTCCTTGCTTCCAAATATTGCAATGATCCGTTCTTTCATATTTTCAAAAGGTGGTACAGTCAAAACTTTAGAAAAAGACCCCGCAGAATTTTGATTTGAACAATTAATCCTTAAAACAAAAAAAGAGTAAATTATATCATTTATATTGCAAAGATAGCTAAAAGTAAATAAGTTAGCACATAATGAAGCTTGTATTATAAAATTAATTAATTGTTTTCCTCACTTTATGCCGTTTGCAATGATTGAATATCCGTATAATACTTTAAGCATCTTATTGAATTCTCGTTTAATGTTTTTCAAAAATTCGACATGCCGGACAACCAAAGTTGAAAAAAGGTTGTTTAAAATGATAGTTGTTCCAATTGCCCTTGCACAGAGTGACTTTTTCTTAATCTTCCCATTGTGATCATATTCAACTTTGAATGCTTTAATGGAATCTTTTGATCTCGTCAATATGGTCAAATCACCAAGTGCGCATAAAGAACTCAAAGCTTCTCCTCTGAACCCAAAAGTTGCTATTGAGGTCAAATCTTCAAATTCGGAGATCTTTGAAGTGTGATGTTTTAAGGCTATAGATAAAAAGAAATTCGAATTATTATTGATAAAATATTTATATTTTCACAAAAGCACAATAAAAGCACAAAAGCATTTTAATATACTTACCCAAACCTTCCAAATTCTCTTCTGCAACACCATATCCATTATCAATCACTTCGATAGTTTTACTTCCATAATCGACTAATCTAATTTCAACAGATTTAGCTCCAGCATCAATGCTATTTTCGACTAGCTCCTTCACTGCAGTACTTAAAGTGACCACAACCTGTTGAATAATTAATTATTTTACTAAGTTTTATTGATCTTAACTGATCTTACTGATCAGTATGTATTGCAAATCTTTCAAAATATGGTCAACAAAATAATAAACAAATAGATCTCATTTGTATAATTGTAAGAACTTACCTGACTTGAACAAATTTGATGAACAACTTGCTTTTCAATAGGTTTAATTTCGTTCAACTTGTCATCCATAATTCCGTCTTGGCATTCTTGCTCTTCCATTTTGGAATATTTTGGAATTGTCTTCAATGAAGATGGTTATTTTGTAAGACGCTTGATTTTTCAAAGGGTGTTGGGAGTGCTAAATCTAAAATATAGAATCAAAAAAGTCCAAATAAATAAATCATAAATAAATAAATCTTTTGGCGTAAAAATAATATTATTTATATTGTATAGAACGAACTATGCTCATTTCACATATAATATAAATTGACACTATCTCTCAGAGACAATTGTTTCAACCTCTTGGCATCTCTACACACACGGAATATATTAAATCGGATATGGTGTAGTCTTGAGGGAGAAAATAAGCACCACCAAATATGTATGTCATAATCTCATATAATTAAATCCAATTAACAATTCCTTTTGGTTCGTTCGGAAATGTGAACTATAGGCGCTTGTTAAGTGTATAATGTATAATGGAATTGATTTAAGGGGAATGTCTTTACCTTCCCTACTACGTTATATATTAAAGATGCATAAATGTTTGTGTTAAGTGTGCATATGGGAAAACCCTGACCACTTTCCCTTTCAAATGAAGAAATAACAAAGGCAAGCAACATTTGTTAGTGTAAAAGACGAGATAGCTAAACATTAAGATTTATATTAGAACAACCGTTCAAAAATACATAAATGCCCAGTGTAACTTAACCGTAAGGTTTTCCTCTGTTAAACGGTCAATGACCTATAATTTATAATAACAATTATGCATAATTTTAAAATTTAGAACTTTATGAATTTAACGTCTAAAGATCCCAAACTCATTCATTGAGTATCCATCTCTAGGTCGTACGATTTTAGACAATCACAAAGTTTTGAGGTTTAATGTCAATGAAAACGAGTCAACCTCGACGTTTGTTTAAATGATTGATCTAAATGATTTAAAACAAAGTCGCATTTAATAAAAACCATGGTAAAATGAAGTTCGATAATCAGAAGATAAAAGGTCGAGTGGGCTAACCAAAATAAAAGCGAAGGTTTTTAAAATTAAAGTAATTAAATCTAGATTCATTGCTTTGCCATATTAATTAATCCAGAGTGAAAATGAACATGCAATTCAAATCAAGAGCATGAATTTAATTACTCTATCTATTACACACATACCTATTATTACTTTTTAAATAAAATGACCTTTTTATCTCATTACAACGAACTTGCATTAAAATATCGTTATGTGACACAATTAAATGGCTAGATTTGCATGGTCAGCCAATAAGGAAGATACAGATCGAATTGAATATGTCCTACACATCTCGTTTCTGATAAATTAATATGTCTTTTAAATGTGCCAACTACTAGTATAGAAAAGTTAGTTAGTTTGAAGATGACAACATTCATTGATTGACAGGTAAACAGCATCCAAGGCAAGGCTGCAAATAGTGGAAAGTGAAAACAATGGTTCGTGATTTCCAAGTTCAAATGATGATGATAACGACCCTGACTACACGTGAAGTTTCTTTAGTCTCCTCAGCTGGAATTTGAAAGCATGATATTACCAAAATCCGAGTTCTTGCCCGAATGAACTCTGGGAAATCCCCAGTAAAGAAGCAAAACAAGTTTGGTCCTTAATAATTGGGCAATGGGGAAACCCCACTTCCCTGGTCCTTGAGTCATTAAAGTCTCTCAAGCCCCTAAACTCTTTTGTACCATATTCCTATTACCTATGTACATTTTGTCAGTATACCCTTAACAAAAAAATCACACGAGGCAAAGCAAAAGTATAGAGTAGATGAATACATTTTGAAAAGTGCAAGTTCTTTTCTTTTAATGGCCCAATATATTATAACTTTTTCTAATAAAACTCACTAAAGATTATTAGCTTCAAAGTCACTACTTCAAATACCAATAAATATTCAGACCACCTGTCGTAGTAAATTACGATAAATTACTTATCCATAACATAACTAGTTTCTCTTTGCTTTATAGCCATATACATACGTAAAACATGGTACCTGTATTTATATTAATATCCTGAGATGTGAATCGACATATTCAAATAAAGAAACGCCCAGGATGTCATTTTCGCTTTAAGAATTAACCATAAACATTAGATTACATATCACATACTCAACGCTTGCGGATATACTTACTAAAACCGTATACACTAATATGGTAGTGTAAAAATGAATATTTTATGATTCTAAAAAGATTGTGAGTTTAAAAGATTTCCACCGGAAATTCTCATTGTCGAAGAAGCTGATAGGAAATTGTTTAAGGTATGCATTTCCTATTTAGAAGTACATGTACTTATGATTAGGACCATACCTTCATCATACTATACCATAGGCAGGGAACTATAGCAGGTAGTAAATCTAAGATCCGGGAGAAAGTGCATTTCAACGTCTTGGTCTTCACGCGGACTGAATGATATAACGTGCAAGTTCTTGTTCATAATACTCCTAATCTAACACTCCTCATCTTTTCCATCCGCTTCGTTCTCCTAATTTACCTCCTATTAAAATGACTCAAATCACATTAAATTATATCATTACTCATCGTAGAAAACTTGGTTTTGTAATGAATTGATTTAAATAAAATGTACTTCAACACATAATATACCAATATACTTAGGTATGTAGTATGTAGGTATGTTAATTTATAATTACTCTATTTTAAAATGTACATAATGCATGTAATATTGAGATTTAGAAAAGACATAATTAGCCATTTATGTATTCGCTTACCTAATCTTTAAATACTTCTTTAAACTTATTAATAAACTCATGTGAAAATTTTAGATATTTTATTTATGACCTAATTAATTTGTTTAATTAATGAATTATTGTAAAGAAAGATTGAGGAATTGTGATCCAATGAGATAGTACTCTTGTCAGCCGTCTGATTCTTGCTAATGGTTAGTAGCTCACACACAATGCCGTTACACATGATCAAGTTATATAATTTTACGCTCTTTTCCGCAATAAGACGGGAAATACGAAGGAGTACATTCACAAATAGTAAACTAAACACAAAAGGAGTAAAAGGCAAACTAAGGATGAGGAAAATCCCAATGACATAATAACAAGCGTAAAGGTACAGTGGGTTAGTTAAAGTTTACCATAGAAGTTTAAGCGATCCTTTCACTCTTTCGCTCTTCTAAGAAACTTGGGGTATCCCCCTGATTTCAATCACAAGGATGTGAATTTGCCTCTCTGCTAAAGATTACCTATTCCTCTGACCGTAACACCCCTCGTGCCAACTCAATGGGATACTCGTCGTAGTGCGAGCCGGCAAAGCTTCTTACAGAGCCCCTCAAATTTCTCTCCTCTATAAAAGCGAGGGTCTGCCCACGTTGAACTCACTTCTTCTTCGACTCTCATAGTGAATAGAAAGCGAAAGTGTCTTATGTCTATTACAACAGTTAAGTTAGCGAATAATGAAATTGTGATATAATTTATTACATCCGAACCTGGGATCATCCCTTTATATTTAATTCAACACTCACAGGTAAACCTTCTTTTCTCGATATTTCAATTCCCCCTTACCCTTGTGCTTGTTTGATTTATCTTATCTTACTGTCAACCGTTGTCAAAATTTAATTCATAGAATATTTAATTTTACATAATTGTTGATTTCAAATTAAATTAATCGACTTTTAAAATTATCATAAAATTTTTTATCATATTTCAAATAAAAGTAATGAAAATTTTATCAAAATATTAAATACAGTTATTATATTGAAATTATATTATTTTTTGATTATTTTTATAAAATCAGTAATAAAATCAAAAAAGAAATTCGTGTAATATTAAAAAGCTTTCATTATTGCAAAGGTGGTCTAGATGAGTTATCTTACCCTTTATTACGCACTTACATTACGAGTAAGACAGAGAGAGTTGACAGATGAGATTAAGAGATTATAAAGAAAGTTATAATGATCTAACAAACTTCATATTTGGTCACAGACATTCATTAGAATGAAGATCCAACTTTTCCTTTCGGCCTTTTTCGCCGCTGCAACGGCTCAAAATGAAGATCCATTTCGGCCCACGAACTTCACCACCTATGTCGAATCAACGAGATCCGGAAACGAAGGTCTCGAACATTACAAAGCAGAGGCGAGCGAGTTTTTTCCATCCGACAAGGGCTCTTCATCCTCCCTCAAGTTCCCCGGTGGAAGGGCCATCGAGTCAAGCCAAGAGCGAATCTCCTCTGAAGAGGCCGAAGCGAATGAAGCGATTGACGCCATCCTCGCCGCCAGCCGTTCTGGGAGAAATCTGAATCTGGGCGAGGAGGCAAAAGAGCTCGTTCAAGTGGCAAATGATCCTCAAATTAAAGTGAAGCTTGCGACTGGGAGTGAAGCTGAAGCCAGGGGGTATATTCGAGACAAGCTCTGCAGCCTTGGCCTCATGCCCGTAAGATCAAAACTCTTCCTCGCCCAATTACACAATTACCTCATTCACTCCCAAACAATAACAAAGGATGATGACCCCCAAGTCAATACCCTTATATTATTTCTCCCAAATAACTAATCGTATTATTAAACCATATTAATCCATTATTCATTAACAGTGTGGAGGTGGTCACGAGAAACATGATTTCGGAGGACATGGTCAATCATCTCAATATGGTGGTCAATACATTGGGGGACATCATGGGCTTCCAGCTTCCAGCGTCACTCTTGTCCAGCCTGTTGCTCTTAAACCTGTCGGTCATCCCATCGCTGCCATTCCCCTTTCAAAACCAATTGGAGGATCTTATGGACATGGAGGAGGATCCGGATTTAGACCTGGCCCAGGTCCAGGACTTGGAGGAGCCGGAGGATTCGGAGGACCTGGAGGACCTGGAGGACCTGGAGGACCAGGTGGTCCAGGATTTGGAGGTGGTCGCCCAGGAGGATTTGGAGGACCAGGAGGACAAGGAGGATTTGGAGGACCCGGAGGGCCTGGAGGATTTGGAGGATCTGGTGGACCAGGAGGGTTTGGAGGACCAGGTGGACCAGGAGGATTTGGTGGTCCAGGTGGACCAGGATCTTATCCACATCAAGGTGGAATCTCAGTTGGAAAACAACCAGGATTTAAACCTGGTCCAGTTTATCCAGGACCTCAACTCGGCCATGGAACACCAATCATTCCCGGAGGAGGTGGAAAAGTAGTTGAACATGTTCATCATCACATTCATCATACTCCATCAGCAGGAGGAAATTCAGGTATGCGTCAACAAATTAAAATTAAAATTAATAAATCTTGTAATATTTAATGAAAGTAAACATGTAATTATTCTAATTATTATTTTATTGAAAATTAGCCTACGGAACCGGGGTTTATGGAGGAATTGGTGCCGATGCTCTCGGAGAATACGGAGCAGCTCAAAAGCCAGCAGTTTCAATTGCCACTCAAGGAGGAACCAATCTTGGAACTTATCCACAAGCCCAAACTGTCAATCCAGCCTTCAGCACTCCAAACCACGCCAATGGAGGATTCAACGGAGATTTCAACAGCGTCCAAGATTGCTCATGTGTTCCAATCAACAAATGCCCATCTTACGACATTGTCACGCAAGGCACCAGCGGTCGCGAAGTCATTGCCGGAACCGGAGTTCCCAACTATGGACATGTTGGCTACGGAATCGACCCAAGGAACAAGATCGGTGGTGGAGTTGAATCCAACTACACCGAAATTGAAGGATCAGAGTCAATGGAACAATCAGTAGAATCAAACGTAACTGAAACCACAACAGAATCAAATAGACGAAAGCGTGAAGCTGCACCCGAAGCTGATGGAACATCCGAACCGGTAAAATCCTTTCCCATATAAATTAACCAAAATCCTCGCACCACCAAGCATAAATGACATAAAAATTGACTAATCCATAAATTATTATATTTTAAACTAATATAATTATATATATATACCTATATAATATTCAATTGTGTCGTCTTAAGTTTAGAAGAGAGTAGTCGCTTTTGTTCACCCAAAATGGCAGTTTCACTATTTCACATCTTAATGAGGGTTCGTCATATATAAGATCTTCCGTCCTATCTGATTGAGCGTGTGGGTGTGACCAAATGAATAATATGTTTGCATGCGAGTGTGTTCTCCCTTGGAATCCTTCTCATTTCTTATTCTCTAGCCTGTGAGTGGACCCGAGGGTAGATTCCTACTTAGTTCGCTTGTACGAGACAATGAACAAATCAGGAACCTTACGAAACTTGCCGGGTACGACTTTGGCGAAGACGGTGACCCTTCAACGTCCCCCCTCCTCAAATTAGAAAAGCACGGACTAGTAAGTGTCTCCTTCTTCCTCCACTGCACACCCCAACTCTCTCTTTCCTCTGCACCAGACTCGTCCCAAAGAGGAGCTCTTCCATTGTCTCACCTATCTATCTCCAAGTGAAGGGCCGATTTTCCTTAACGCCCTCCACTCATTATAATACACCAATCTATTATTTTAAATTTGAGAAAGCGAGCGAGCGTAATAAATGATTCAATTTAATGAGACAAAGTGGGAGAGGTCTTCTATTAAGGCGACTCTGACTATGAAATGAACTCCATTTACTCATGATTTCTCTTCCCATTTGTCTAGCGAGTATTTGGTAAATTATTCGGATTTGAACCAACGTTCGGAGTCTCGTTTGGGCTCCCAGGTGGGTATCCGCAAGCTGGAGGAGCTTACCCTCTCAATCCCCTTGGAACTGACCCTATCGTGAATCCCTACGGAGGCGGAGGAGTTCCTCTTGGCCCCGTTAACGTCAATCCCCTCCTTTCCTTCCAAGTTTCAAAAGACAAGGACAAGACTAAGATTTTTAAACCCTTAGTTAACTTCCATGTTACTCCTAACAATGCTCATCATTTATTGGGTTTGGCTGGTGGTGGAATCAAAGGGATCCTTCCGGGACATAAAGGAAAGGGAATTCTCTCCCATTTGCACTCCTTCTTCCTCGGGGATAAAGGAGCTGAATTCGGTGGTGGTTATGGTGGTGGCTATGGCGGTGGTTATGGTGGCGGCTATGGCGGTGGTTTAGGAGGTGATTATGGTGGCTTAGGAGGTTTAGGTGGTGGTTTGGGTGGTGGAGGTTATGGAGCAGCTTATCCTTATCAACAATATGGTTTCCAGCCTCAACAGAATTATGGTTTAGCTCAGCCTCAATTGCATCAGCATCATCATGAACATTATTCGCAAAATGTAGGAAAGCCTATTTACCCGGTTGGGGGCCATGGGCAATTTCATGGGCAAGGTTTGGGCAATCAAAATTTTGGGGGCAATTATTTTAACAGAGATCAGCTTGGGCAGCAACTATTGGGTAATTTCGGTAACTTGGGTCTTCTTCCCAAGCCCCAAACTAACGCTCTTGGGAATAACAATTTTTTCAAAGAGAGTTCTCTTGGCTCAGGGTCTGGGTTAGATCAAAATAAATTTTTGCAAGCTATCATTGACGAGGTCGAGGCAGAGGAAGGACTGAGGGGCAACGGGGGCGCCAACGACTTTCGGACAGGCTTAAATGGTCAACAGGGCTTTCGGAAGGGAAAAATGTATTTTCCCAACAATAACGGTGGAGGGTTAGGCAATGACAAAAACTTCCGTGCCCTCCCCATTGAGACAGGTGAGAGTGGCGAGAAGGTTTATCCTGCGGGAGACGTAGAGACGAGGCTTCCAGTTCACGCCACAACTTCCGACGCGACTTCTTCCTCTGTATTCGACGACGATAGACAAACTCAACCCATGGTGAACCCTCCAAAGAGTAAATTCTCTTTCCCTGACTCCGGACCAACGAGCTCGGTGTCGAAACGCGAGGCCCAGACCACCAACCCAATGTCACTTCATCCTCGTATCTTATACCAAAACCATTTCAGTACTTTGCCACAGGTAAGCATCGGGATTCTCTGGTAGTCAAGATGAGACTGTAGGCTTACCTTCATTTTTAACTACATTTCACATTATTCAACTGGTACGAGGGATTCTCGGCAGCTGGGTTGGTGGTTTGGTTTCATCTACTATCAACTCACTTATTTGTTCCTAATACTTATCGTTTTCCTTCTCGCACCTCTTCTTCCATCAACTTCTCCCAAAATAAGGGAGCTAATTGAGCACGTTGTTCATTTTACACTCACATGATTCAAAAATTGGCTGGTATATAAGATGATAAGGGACGGTTTTATAATAATTTTACTACATTGAATTAATAATGATTAAATCATTAGGATAAATTACGATTTTAGTGTACATTGCGGTTTCATGTGCCGTCAAGCGCTTACTAAAAAAAACTTAGAGCTCATCTTGAAGAATTTTCAAACAACGTTCCAAATTGTTATAATTAAACGATCATTAATTTGCAGAGACAACTTAATCTTGGAGGTTCCTGCCCAGGAGGATACGTCTGTTGTAAAAATCAACAATCTCAATATCAGCCATCAAGACCTCAGAGCAATCAAGTTGATAGTTTCAGACCAGCAAATGGATTCCCAAATAATAATAATAATAACAATAACTATAATCCGAACAACAACAACCAAAATTCCTTCAGTCAAAATTCCTACAACCCAAATCAAAATAACTACAATCAAGGAAATCAAGGAATAATTGGATCTCAAACAGTCAATCAAGTCAATAATGGAAACGGAGGTTTTGCTCAAGGCATCGGCCAATGTGGAAAGAGAAATGCTCGTGGAATTACCGGACGTGTCACTAATCCTGGATACGTCGATGGAGATACTGATTACGGTAAGATTCAAAAATCATCAACAATCATGAATCTCGATTTCCCATGAATTTAAATCCATTTGGATTAAAATAATTTGTGAATTGATCTTAATAAAATCATTTCTTTAAACAGGAGAGTACCCGTGGCAAGTGGCCATCTTGAAGAAAGACGGATACGACAATGTTTACGTTTGCGGAGGAAGTCTCATCGACAGCAGACACATCATGACAGCCGCTCATTGTGTCAAATCATACAAAGCTGCAGATCTTCGAGTCAGACTTGGCGAATGGGATGTGAATCATGAAACTGAATTTTATCCTCATGTTGAAAGAGACGTCGCCGCTCTGGCAGTTCACCCTGAATTCTATGCAGGAAACTTGTTCAATGACGTTGCTATTATTCGAATTGAAGGATTCGTCGATTTTAGACAAAAGTAATAATTTGCAAAATTTTAAACTAACTCTGAGTCACTTTAATATAATTATTGAAGAAAATCTAACTTGAATGTTTTTAAATTCTTTTAGTCCACACATTTCTCCAGTCTGTGTTCCACCCAAAGGGTATGAATTTGGAGGAAGTCGATGCTTCGTGACTGGATGGGGCAAAGATGCTTTTGGAGAAATTGGAAAATATCAAAATGTGCTCAAAGAAGTTGATCTCCCTGTCCTTAAACATTTCGACTGCGAACAACGACTTAAGAGAACTCGTCTTGGACCAGATTTTACCCTTCACCCAGGATTCCTTTGTGCAGGAGGGGAAGAAGGCAAAGATGCATGCAAAGGAGACGGAGGTGGCCCTTTGGTTTGCGAGGTTCAAGGAACTTGGCAGCTTGCTGGAATTGTCAGTTGGGGTGTTGGATGCGGCCAAAGAGATGTTCCAGGCGTGTATGTTAAAGTTTCCGAGTATAACGATTGGATCAAACAAGTTATAGGATTTTAAAAAAGGTGTATTGTTGAAATGATTGATCTCTTATTATAAGTTTGTACATTACTTAATGTTAGAATTAAGTTTTTTAGAACAAATTAAATTAACCTTTGTTGAAAATTAAATCCAATCTGACTAATTATGTATGACTCGTTGGGTAGTGCAAATAGTGAAACTGGAATTGCTACAAGTTTCTTAAAAATTGAATCCTTTGATGCAAGGACTTTTAACTTAAAATGCCAATGTCAAACTCTATGTGGACATCTTATTAGAATAATTAACTATCGAGTGGTTTCTCAATTTCTCAAAAATAATATCCATTACATAATTAACCTAAACAATAATAAATTTAATTCATGTAATGTGTATGTATAAAATATTATATAAATCTAATTTTGTACATTTTGTATAAATGTACTCTCAATGTCAATCTCAAACTATAATTAACTCTAACTTTAAAACTTGAGCCATACAATAAAGCAATGTTATTTTTATAATATACCAAAAATTCAATTATTTCATATATCATCTTCCCAAATCACTAGTAGTATAATAAAATAGTCTAGTTATAGAATAGTTGTATGTCGAAATGAAAGTAGCTCTTTTACAATATTTTGTGATAATTTGATAATATCATAATCACAGTAAACAATATATTTTTAGTACTTACATTTATGCCGTACTTGATTGCGGTATGAATTGGATGGATTTAAGTTGCCGGTCTTCTATACTGTATGGTCTGTTTGGATTTATAGATGAAGAAAAAACCACGGCTCTAGAAAAAATCAGATAATATTTACCATATTAGCTAATTTTCTTTAATTTCATTTCTTTACATAAATTATCTTCTAAATGTAAGAATTATTTATATATTTATACGAGTATATATTTTATACACAGTTATCAACACATAGCGCACAACAAACTTTTTCAAAAAATGTTCGGCTTATAAAAGGTATGATTTTATGTTATCCATCCATGAGCAATTTGAATGTGTATAGGGCCAATTAGTAAAAGTGAAACTTGAGGAAACTTTTAACTTACTTCTTGTAACTTGTTACCGTCGTTCTCGAGGAAAGGTTTGTTGAACGTGAACGAAACGACGTGAAGACTTCCGTGAAGAGTGAATTGAAAAATAATATAGGGGATCTAACCACGTAAAGTTTCAAAATAGGAAGTGCAATGAATAGTCTGCAATTTGCTTGCTTTAGAGAAGGAATATCTACAGCCACCTGGCGTGCCTTGGTCCTACTGAAGTCTACCACACCGCATTGAGCCTGCCGGGTAAGACGATTTCTCTCATTTCTTGCAGTCTTCGACTTCCAAAGTCTGTTAACTCTTGAAAATGGTAAGTTTTAACAATTAATACAAATTATAGCTTACTTTACATTGAGTCTATTAAGTTGGACAAGAAGGAATAAACATTTGATTTGATATTTAGCCACGTGAAATCAAAGAAATTAAGGATTTCCTCCTGAAGGCGAGAAGGAAGGATGCAAAGAGCGTCAAGATAAAGAAGAACGCTGAAAATGTTAAGTTTAAAGTTAGATGCTCGAGATTCCTTTACACCCTCGTCATCACGGACAAAGAGAAGGCCGAAAAGTTGAAACAATCTCTTCCTCCAGGTATTTTAAATTTTATTCTCGTACATTCAACTTGAATGATTCAAGTACAAGACGTATGCAAATTAATTAATTGGGTTGGGAAATTTATATTATTTTATAATAAATAAAATGTTTAATTTGTCTTAGGCCTCCAAGTTAAAGAGCGTGCGTGAAGAGAAAATTCGAGACCCTTGATTTTTCAACAATTTTACTAATGTTCGTTTGAGTGAAATAAAGGTATACTCGAGAAATACATAATTTTCTATTCATTTATCAAAATAATATCATTTAATCGACACAAAGATTTAAAATTGCATTTTATACAAATTATTTAGGGACAACACAAGCATAATTGGGAAGTTTTTTTAATACAAGTACCTATAACCTATATAATAATTTATTTATATTAAAATTAGCTAGCACATTTTGTTGATATATCTTTAAATGCATTATTTGTATTTTTGTGTAATATTAGTAAGTCATAAGTTGAAGTATGATGATTGATGACAAATATTTTAATTGAGCACATTTGATATATTACTTTGCTATATTACTTGCTTCTTCAGTTTGGTTATTTGCAATGTCCGCTAATAGTTGACCTAAAGTTAGTAAATATTTCATGTAGAATGTGAACACGAAACAATGCATGTAGAAATATTGAAAGTTAAATGCTTTTTAAATAATTTGTTTTATTCATTATTGAAAAAGCATACGATTTATTAACTAGTTTTATAGTGTAAATTAGACATATAATTTTATTTTACTCTAAAGTTAAAAAGTGATAAAAATATATTCTTCAAAAAGTTAAAAAATATAAGTCTTTTAAAATAATAAAAATTGGTAATTTATAAGTCTTCACTTGTAAGGATTTGGTAATTCTAGCAAACATCATTTTATTCTCTTTAACATCAAATCCTCTTAAATTCCTCCATGATTAGATAATTCCTAAAAAATTCTATCTCTGTAATACATTATTTTGTTATGAATTTTGGAAAGTTGGTCAGTCTTGAGAATTACAAGCTCTTTAAACTTGAGTTCTATAAGCATGGATCTTGGTTTTTTTCTATACATGCACGAATATTATCTACCTCTGGATATAAAATTTAATTTATTTATTTCGTTTAACTTACAATAAAAGTATTTCTTTATAAAAGTATAATTTACAAATATAATATTTGGCTGAAATGTATCAACTCCGTACCTAGTTGTCTTTGAACTTCGCTTCGCTCGGATTCGCTGAGTCTAAAAAAACAAATATCCTTCATTAAAATCCAAATTTTCATTAACAGTCCCATAAGATTCCCATTTAAAAGGACATTTAAAAATCCCATTATAAAGTCATATAAATAAAGATGGTTAACTTCTCCTACCTGAGATTATAGCTTCTATTATAGTCGCTCAATTCACGAAGATCAATAAGTTTGGCGAGAATCTTAAAAAAAGTCAATTGTGTATTTTATTTATTTGTTTTTATAGCTTATTAAAATTATAGCGAGCGAGTGATTTGATCTAACCTTCGGAAACATTTTTTTCCCATCAGATCCAAAATGACATGTAACATGTTTTTGAAGCAGCCCGGTGTATTTTTCCTGGACTAAATTAACGGTTGTGGTGTCAATCAGTCCTTGAACAAAGGAAAGTTTCAACTTTAATAATATAACTTAATGAAGGTCAAAATTGGTAGGTTTATCTGAGAGAATGTTTATTTATTTGTGAGAGTGGAAAATGAATGAAAAACCTTGTCTTTCGGGTGAGAATAAAACAATGAGTGTTAGGAGCATGATGGACATTTCGTCAATTTTGAGGGCGGTCATGCTTGATATAAACTTTGTCAGCATGTCATAGAGATTTTCTGGCATGAACTTCTTCAAGTCACTCACCTTAAAGAGATGAAGATAATTATACCCGTATTTACCATATTCGTTTATCAATAATAATTAAAGACTGACATTGAGCTGTGGGCAGTTGACGAGACTCGCGAGGCTTTCAGGGATTGGCCATCGATTGTTAATTGGATCATGAGCAGCAACAGACCTTAGAAAACATATCTCGAGTATTCCTAGGCGAAGAAGGATCTCACGATCCCCGAGAACCAATCTGTTGAACTCGTTGATCTTGAGAGCGAACGAAGTCAGCCTTCTGATTATTGTTGTGAACCTATATAAATAACATTAAATGATTGTTGTATATTTCAAGTTTGATATCAACATTATTTTGCTTATCTATAGATCCTATTCTAGCACCAATTAAAGAATGTTTTTTTCACTCAAAACTCACTTTATGCTGTTTGTATACACTCAAAGATGATTTACATTTAAAAATCTATACATGCATGAATATGATACATTTACATTTGCATACTCATATTATTATATTGCTATTGTATATACCTAAACATGTAGGTAGTCTCTATCTAATATTGAGATACAACAAAGTTGTAACTTGTATTATAAAGTATGTTAAAAGGATTAAATAAAGCTTGTGCTATTAAAAAACTAATTAGGAGAGAATGTCTCATGCTCTCATCACACAAGTCAGGGGTTTCTGCGGCTACAATTACACTACGACGTAAAAAAGGATTAATTTACATACATGTGAATCACTTCAGTTGGGGTTCGATCTTCAGGGTGTAAAGGAACCTGATATGGAATTTCATTATAAGACTCCACGTAGCTTCCAATAATTGACTCAATTTGATGCCTCTCCCAAGGGTCCATGGACATTGATTCGCTTTTGTCACTGCTACTTGACGTTGACGCATATGAACACGATGGTTTTTCTGAGTCACTCGTCACCTTTTGCTGCTTCTTTTCAATTCTAGGATATTAGAGCGTAATTCAAGATTATAAGGTCGTGTCATTCATTACTTGTCATATTTGACTAAAAAACATCACTTGTTTACAAATTATGATAATTTACCTTTGTTTATTCATCTCGGAGCGTTCTTCTTCAGACATGACCCAGCTCGGTTCCATTCCTTAAAATTCAATAACTCATATTTATGGACCTTAATTGTGTCATTATTAATTAGATTGATTGCTATACATAACTTAAACATACCGACACTAATGCATTTATTATATCGGCAGACGGCACATGTCTTTCTTGTAGTAATTCCAATTTCGCAAATATTCCCAGAATAACAAACGGCATCTTTATAGTTTTTACTTTGTACTGCTCTCCGAAAAAACTTGTAAAGTCAAACAAAATAAGAGTTCATGAAGTAAGGAGATTTAAGGATTAAATTGTTAATAATAAAAAAATAGAAATTATACAGATGCTTACCGCTTTGCAACTATCGCAGGTCGTTGCTCCAAAGTGTTTGCTTTTAGCTACATCACCGCATACTTCACAATTCTGAAATCAGCAGAACGTCATATTCACAATTAGTTGATAATTAGTAAGATCTAAAAAATAATGAGTTTATTAGTTGTAATTAGAGGTTTCGTTTAATCTACTCATTCATTCATGCATAAACAAAAGATTAATTTTTCTATTCTTATTTAATTTTACTATACATCTTTATGTAGTTGGCAAGAGTTGCTTTATAAAAATAAGAACAAGGTAATGAAACGATTAATGATAAATTCACGTATTAACCATTTCTCAAGAAATGTTAAATAATATTACTTTCTTGTTTGAGTTGAGTGAACGGTATCTTTTTAGAAGATAGGAAAATAGTGATTGGGAATTTATAAATAAAGCAATTTCTGTTATACTTTAGAAAAAACTCTTACCATTATTAAAGAAGCTGGAGAAACGGACAGCCGTCGATGGTTTGTTCTTCAGAGCTAAGAATGTGAATGAAGTGCGAAAATGGGAATAATAATGTTTATCACTCATTCTTTGAATAATTTTGACGATGAGCCAGTGTAATTGTAAATACTTTGCTGGTGTTTTTCAAGTAAATAGTGGAGCAGGATCAAAGTTGTGTGCATCTTATTAAAAATAATACAAGCATACTACGATGTAATATGTATAACTGGTCCGTTTGTCATAATGTATTTTAAGCTAAATGCGCGTCGTTTGTCCAATATTTGTACAGATATAAGAGCAAATAACAGGACTAGTCTGAAAGTAGCTCTCAAATCAACTATCACTTCAAAGAAGAGTCCTTTGGATTCGGGGTTAAAGGGAATGAGATTCGGAGTTTTCATTTACTACCTTTGTTAGGTGGGGAGAGTCGGAGTATGCCCAGAACCATTGGAAAATGAATAACAACAATAATATGATGGTATTGTATGCATCAAATAATTGAATAGAGAGTGAGAGTCAAATTACATGTAAGATGTAACTAATACAAAAGAAAATAAGCTAATACAGGAATAACATAACTTGGGACGAGGTATATGGTTAGCTTTAACATGCCTCATATTAGTATGTAATTTGAGTATGTATTTACTTATTGTAAGCTTATAGACTCAATGTTGGAATCTTCAAGTATTTCCTGGAATCTTCCATTGCACTTTATTGCACTAGTGTCTATTAACAAGAATATAAAGATTCCTCCGTAAAAGCATATTGAAATCATAATATTCTTATGAGCTCATTATTCCAGCGGCTTCCAGTCAAAACATTGAATTTACATACATGTTATTGATGTTAATGGAACTGAAGTGGGATAGAATTCCGAAAATGGGGTAAAGACGTAAGAATCTAATCAACTTGACAATTATGCATAAACTTTCCTGTAGACGTCCAATTTTGTTCTTTCATTCTGTTAGTGTTCAGTGCTTCAAGGTAATCAAGAATACAAAACATGAGTTAAACTACATTAAATAAAACTCTATTCAAAGTTTCGATCTTGGCTCCATTGATTTCTTTACATTCCATCTAGAACCTACTTTTAACAAGTAATTATTTTATATTGCATATTGGTTTGAAAACTGAGACACCTGTGTATCAGTGTGAAAATATATATTACATGTTTGTATTGTATTTTTTTGTTCTATTCTATAATTAATCGCAGTATATTATCCATTGTTAGTGTAAATCGTGGTCGTGATTAAAAACTAGATCCATTATTTGTACTTTCAATACTTTTATACATTATACAACTTCGACAAAATTCTTTTGTCTTTACGTAAACATTATTTGGGTGTATTTTATCTGTATGTCTTTTAAATGGTTTAATTTATTATTATGTAATTGTAATTTATAAGCAATTCTAAAAAATAAAATTGCAAAACCCAATTTACGAGTATTATATCTAATATTCATCCCTTAATGATCCTTGTATTATGTAGTACTAAAGATATAACTTAAGCCATAAACATAAAGTAACTACCACAGTTTATTTACCTCTATATCTTAAGCATATCCCCATTCTCACATCAATTTTGTAGGTAATTACCAAAAGATTTTTGAGGTAAATCGCAATAAAACATTACTAAAGGATTAAACTGTGTCTGGTCTGACTCGAACAAATGGTAAAGTTCAATCTTTTTTGCTAAAATTACATTGTCCGAATGTGTGTGACTATTAAATTGCACACTTTAAAATGTAAAAAATCAAATAAAAAAGTTAATAATAAATAATTTTTCATCCATAACATGATATTTTAACCTTTATGTAAGTTTTATGTCAGATCACCGCCGCCAGATATAGTTTATGATGCGACTTGTTTTTTAAAAAAATATTTGACTCATATCCAAAAGTATAATAGCTATCATAATATCTAATTACTAATTGCATATAAGAATTTGAAAAGAATTAATTTTCATTTTTACCTTGTAATTAATAAAAAAGTAAATTATTAATAGCGCAGGTATTTATAAATAGTTAAACATATTAATATTGAAGGTAATGGTGATGATGAGTGATCGGGTTTTAGTATTATACATCAATGATTAGTGATTTGATTATATAATGACACAATGAGCCCCCATACTGAGCTTAAATGTAAGTAAAATATTCTTGTGTATATAGAACATGTGAAAATGTTTTATTCAAATTTCATATTGGCAAGTTCCGATAGAGGATCCTTGTCCATAGCGAGATTTGGGGATCTTGATAAATATGTAAAAAAAATTGATTTTTATATGTTATCGTAATCAAACGAAGGTTAAAGAGTGACGCAATGGAAAGGTCATTGAAAATATTATAATTAATTGTAGGATACCATTACCAGGAATTTGGGAAAATTGAGTGTGTTAAAATTTACCAAAGTCCATTTGACTCGAGTATGTGAGAAGATTGAAAAGAAACTATATGAAGTGTGTAGTTATAAAGTTGCATAAAAAGTTATTCCCATCAGTTGCACTGCCGTGAGTTCATTTTCTCCTCTCTGCTACTATAGATCGCCTATTATGTATTATGAGATGCTTGGGCTCTCGATGTGGATGAAGTTCATAAGAGTGGAACGAGATGAAGAAGGATAATAATCCACAATGGTTTGGACGTCAGTATATGGAAATATTAGGGGTATGCTTGCCCACAATACCGGTTTTTCAACCTTGGCCATGTAAAAAGCATCAACTGCAAAAAGTATTAACTTATACTGTAGTCTAGGCTCAACTTCATCTCTTGGAAGGTTGAAAATTACGCAAGGAATCCCAAGACAGGTGACGAATCTGAGGAACAGGGATCATTTCCTAATTGGATTCCTTTAACCCCCTTTAAATTGGACTTTGACTTCTTTTGTAGACTGAAGGAAAGTGAAGAGAGCTATTTCAGAATCCCTGTTAAATATTCCTAAATAATTATCCCAAGACGAGTGAACTTTCCCGAAACTTGCCGAGTGGAGAGTGAAGTTTGTCATACAAAGTGTTTAAATTTTAAGAATTAAAGGGGTTTTGAGAGAGGAATCGTTTATCCACGTGTGCCCTCATTAGGTTCTCCGCGTCAATGAAGGGACAAGTGTTGATATGTAATACGTAACATAACTCGTCTGGCATTGATTTTAATATGAAATAGTCAAGTTTTTGACTATTAATTAATTAGGATTATTTAGCAAAGATTCACCCTATAATCATTATATCTCGTCTTGCATTTGAATACTCAGATTTCCAAAACTTTATAGTCCACTATGTCGTAAGAATTAGATTCATAATTCAAACCTGTGAGTTTTAAATTTATTACGAAACATTTAAGTACTTTGCATTTTAAACAATACCGTGTGTGAGGATAGAACCAAGTATTCGCAATAACTATTTCCTTTACACCTTCGTTATCAACGACACTTAAGTTACCATTCACATTCACTTAAATGTAATTGACTTTATTAGCTCTATAGTGTGATGACGCGATGAGCAAACAACTACATAGCACATTAAAACTTTTCCTTTGAGTAGTGACAATTTATTATTCAAATAATACAAAAGGAATATATTCGTAACCCCTTACCATTTTAAGTATTACTATCTAATATTGTTATTAAATTAAATGCACAATCATAATTATAAAATGTAAAGGAAATGTGTTCGTATGCTTTCCGAATCTTAATAACTCAGCCTTGTTGATTGTTGATAGAGCTTATGTATAAGTTTATTGTAATTCTTTTTTATAATACAATATTTAAATTCAATAAAGGTGGACGTTTATTGATAGGAGGCTTAAAGTATAAAAAGTAATTTGTAATCACTTAATCACTGTTTACTTGTTCAATAGTATTCCTTGCAAAAAACAGACATTTGAATAAGGACAATAACACAATGAGATTGTAAATTGTAAATATTATAGCACTTCCATGTTTAATATGGGTATAGCTTAGCCTATCTTATTTAAATGTTCGCCACGATCAAGGAAAATAGCTAACAAAGATTCGGCTCAACAATTTTTCATTAACCATCATCCCAATTTTAAATATAAATAATCTTAAAAGAAAAAGTTGATTTTACGCCATTAATTTAAATAGTATTATTATATTCTTCCAAAGCTTATGGCACTGACAATGATTCAACATCTTTGTGATGAGGATTAAACAAGATCGCTCCTATACGAGGAGACAATAAGGAAGTAGATCAAAAATTATGTAAAGTTGTGAAGGAAGTTTTTGAAGGCCTTCAACTGAAATGTATATTATTAATATGGATTGTTGAGGAGCTTCGTTCATTCCAAGGAGGGTCATAAGAAGAGGAAGAAGGATTTGAGAGAGTGGGAACCTCGCACAGTGTTTTTATTTACCCAACTACCTCTTGGTCGAGTATGGAAAGAGGTAGTAGTGTATCTGAATTATCTCTCCATCGCTTCGTCCTACACAATCACCATCAGTGTCTCGTCGTGAATCAAGTAAACATTTAACATCGTTCCTCAGGCTCACTCCTATTCCAGTCAAGATAATTGTGTGAATTTCAAATCCTAGTTCCCCTCTTCCCCTTCTTTTCGTGAGAGAACCGTGAGATTCATAACCCATTCCATTCTTCAATTAATAACTCCATTCATTGAGAACGAGCGAGAGAGAGAGAAATTGAAATTTATCAGGGAAATTGTTGTGGTGCAGTATGAGTTCTCAGGATGTGATGGAAATATTCATCGTTCCTCCTCTTCCTTGTGCAGTTGGACTGGCACAATAGCCACTGTGGAGCATCTATTTTTGTACCGATAAACAAATTGTGTGTATATTTGTGAAAGTGAAAGTTTGGTCAAAATGCCGAAAAAGGGATTGGAGTTAGTCATTCCATTCGGTCCAGAAGAGACTGAAGTGGAGATCCATTCCTATTTAACTCAAATAATGAAGAATGTCTCGAAGTTCGCGGAGAATTTTTTCCCTGCCTACATTTATCAAAATTTCTCGTCATTCTCTCCCGACTCGTTTACCGGCGGATTTGGGGATTTCAACGTTTCCGCTCAAGGGAAGCAAGATGAGTATTCACAAGACTCCAACTATCCAAAATTCGAACAATTGTATGAAACGATCGTGAAGGTAATTTTTGCCTTAACATTAGCCTGGCTCTTGAACCGAGCTTTGATCAAAATTAAATTCCTGGGATCGTTTCTTGAAATTCTCCTAAGTTGGACTGTGGTTTTGTTTGTTTCTCCAATCTGCCTCATCTGTCTCTTACCAATGCTTTTGTTCAGATTCGGCCTCTCCATTTATCTCCAAGTTAAATATCAGAACAAAATATTTTTAGCTGATCCTCTCGATGCTAACTGGGCATACGAGAAATATGCGTCATCCTCAACTTGTATTGGGATGTATGTTGTAGAAGGAAATTGTGATTTAGATAAGATACGTCGAAGGTTCCAAAGAGTTGTGGACTTTCGGATGAACATCAATGGGCGAGAAGTGGAAATGTATGACCGACTCCGTCATAAAATTGTCAACCATTGTGGGTATATTTGTTGGGAACTGTTGGACCATTTTGATATCAAAAATCATGTAAAGTTCATGACTGATTCCTCGCCTCATGAAGAAAATGAATTTTGGAGCGAGGAGCGGGTCTTTGCCAAATTGTCATCCTTGCAAGATGTGCCTTTTGAGAATAAGAACTTGTCACCTTGGGAAGTCCTCGTCGTCCCCAAGTTCCTCTACAAGTGCAACTCTTCAAAGCCACACTATGTCATTATTGTGAGGGTAAGGATGCCAATTTTACCATTGTTGTTGTTCAAAACGACATCATAAATAATAAGTTAATTAAACACTCACAAGGCCCATCCTCTCTATTAAATACAATTCATTTATATGAAAAGGATTTTCCTTTAATGAAGCCCAATTAAGTGTTGATATCTTATTTAGATAAGCCATAGCATAATGGATGGCGTGAGCTCTGGTAACGCCTTGCATGCCGTCATAGCCGATGAACCCTTTAAATTCTCAATCGACCCGATCAATCCTTTGAAGATTTCTCAGTCCAAACTGATGTTTGCTCATTTCCTCGCGCTTCTGAACATTCCTCGGATCACGATGGCGAACCTCCTGCTCAAGGATAGTTCAAGGTTCCACAGCCAAACTCTAATGGGCCAGAAAACAATGGGATGGTCGAGAGCTATTAACATGCAGAGCCTCAAGAGCTTAAAGAATTCCACCAACACTTCCATCTTTTCCGTTCTCATCTCATGCCTCGGAGGATCCATGCGGAGTCTTTTTCTCAAGTATGGGGATGAAGTTCCTGAGAAGATTTGGGCAGCTCCTCCTTTCGCTCTCCTCCCTTATGCCGACAGGTACACACAGTCAAATGAGTCAAATATGAATGTAGGCTTAGTAATATTATTATTTCGTTAGTGCATAGATTAGTATTATGCATATTTAATGTATGCATTGTCCTTTTAAATACTTTTACTTGAAGGAGATTGAAGTCATACGATCCATTGTCATCAAGGACTCTTAATAGCTAATTAATAATAATGCAATAATGCAGGTAGTTACATTATGGTTTCCCATTTATTATGATGAATTTTTATATTAGGAGGCCGAGAAATCGCTTCTCCGTCGTCCTTTTCCCTCTTCAAATTGGGTTGAAGACGTTTGAAGAAAGACTGAGGGCCGTGGCACAAGCTTCAAAAGCCATTGCTTCATCTTCGGACATTCTCTCAAACTTCTACATAATGAATTTATTGGGTAAGAGTTTTTAACGCCTTAGTTCAGATTTACCTTGGGGTTACTTTCACTACGGGCTATTCTTGATGATGATCGATGCTAATTGTTGGAATATTTTAGGAATGCTCCCTTTCTGGGTGCTCAAGATCCTCGCGCCCCTCGCTCATGCCACTCTCTCACTCTCAAATATGCCAGGGCCAGTGGAGGAAGTGAAGATCTTTGAGGGAGACCCTATCGTAGACATTGGGGCTTGGATTCCTATTAAAAATACTATCGGTACATATCCTACATATATTGTACATGATAAAGTATTGTCACAAAGAGCTATGAGCTAATCGGCTTAAAGGATGCTTAAATTGATCTTAATTGTTTATGCAACTTATGTTTGGTTTAGGAATTGGAATGGCGTTGTTCAGCTACGCAGATCGAATCCGTGTTACTTTTGTGGGGGACAGGGCGAGTTTACCACACAAATCAGACCTTAATTTTCTCAAAGAAAAGTTTGAAGAAGAGCTTGAAATACTTGCAAAATCCGTCAAATTGGACCCGTCAAAGTTATTTATTGAACGTAATTCATAATTTGGACTGAAGAATTACAAATCATGAACAACTTTTAAAATCTGTTTTTAAACATGGGAGTGCAGATGGAAAGAATAGAACCTAGGAATTTTGATACATGAACTACTATTCGTTTTACAAATATGATGTAAAAATGCTGAATAATATATTATTTATGTGTATTTTATCAGTATCGTGATATTGAGTGGTCTTTAGTAATACTTGTTTAATTTAATAATTTTAATCACATAATTTGGTATGATCTGATAATTGCAACTTAAGTATGTAATGTAGTAATATCTTATAAAAATATTATATTTTAGTTATGTATATACGAGTTCTAAGTTAAATTTTATAGATTAAATAACGACAATGTTAAATATAAGCATTACCTATTAAAAGTATTGTAACTGAATTTCCTAAATTCTTAAAAATTACTTATACTCTATGTAAATGTAATAAATACATTGATGATTCACTCAATGAGAGGTAAAAAATTTCAAGTTTGTATTATTTATATTGTAAATAGTAATTTAGTAAATGTAATACTTGTAACGATAAAATGTATCGTAATTGTGATGATGCGTTTTGTGCCAGAAAAATCCTTCAACTATGCTGAAATTATAATTATCTAACTAAAGAGTACGCATACTTGTACTTTTATAAAATATTTTAATCCTACAAACCCAACTTGAATTTCTTATGGTTAGACGAAAGTTCATTATAAATGACGAAAAGAACAAATAAAATTTTTGCTGTTTTATTCAATTGTTTTAATAAAAAGTTATTTTATTGACATTTCATATTGGTAATACAAGGTCAGGGTATTGATGATGGACCAAATATGCTCAAAATCACTCAATTCGCGTAGAAATACCATTAAAAGGTGATTTATCATGGTTTGGTTTGGTTAGGTTAGGTTGAGAAAAGTCCTTAACCTAACCTAACAAAATCATGTCAATACAAGTTTTATACGGGAATTAAGTGATTTTGAGCATATTTGGTTTTTGTGAAAAACTTAAAAAATTTTCGTTTGGGCCATCATCAATACCCTGACCGTAATAATTAAGACATATAAAGAATCACTAATTTAATACCTATTCTGGATATTTTGTGAACATCCGTAATTTAGAAATATTATAATAGTATGTATGTTGTAAAAGGATTAACGTCAAGAGCTAAAATATTTATAAACATACGTTTATTGTATATAACTTATATTTGATACATATAAAGATTTCATTAATTATTTAAAATTTATAATGCATCGATTAATTTTTAAATTTTTTATAATAGAAAATTGTCTAAATTATGTATTTCGACTAATGGTGTTTTTCAGGTCGAAAACGGAGAAATAGTTGAAAAACCATTCTACAAGTTGTAAGAAGAATAATTGATATGACTGAAATAAGAACGACAACTTTTATTATTTCTAGTCTTCCCAAGGTGTTCACATCTTTGTTATCTCCATTTCCACCGGTGCTCTCGTTCAGAAATGTAGTCTCATTTGTTTCGATTCCTTGAGTTGATGATTTTAGGTCCTAAAATAAATTTACATGAAATATACCATACAGATAACAGGTTGCTTGTATTTACTCTATCCTACACTATATATGTAATGTAAATATTGCCGGATAAAATATCGAGTTATTTTTATGCATTTTAATTTTCTATGCTTAATTCTTGCCAGAGTTAGTGTGAGAAATAATCATACGAGTATAATTACAACTCAACCAACGGAGGAAATTCGACGAATAAAAATAACGGCATTCGAATAAAAGTGTAAATATTATTTAGTAGGTACGCAATTTTAATTATTTTATATAATACTACATAACGTGCATAAACATGTAAACAATTCGAAACTAACCTGGGCTTGGATTGAGGAAAAGTTGAAGGATTCATTAATCTGAAGAGCGTTGATAAATTGAACGTCTTGATCTTCCAAAGTGGTGTTGAGTTGGTCGGGAAATCCGCATTTGAGAGCAAATTGGAGGATTCTTGCAATGCGTCTGAGGACAACCTCCGGCTCTTCACACATTTTGATCTGTGAATGAAAAATGGATGAGTCGCGATACTAAACCAGGAATAGATAAACAGGGCAATCTTTTATTTTTAGAAAAGCCAGTTCCGCACTATAAACTCATAAAATTCTCTTTTATTACAAATTATCCGGTAGGCAGCTGTTATTTATTGGCACCTATACTCACAATCATCCAAGGATTTATTATCTTAACCTCTCTCACTAAAATCTATTAAATTTAACTTGTGTCAATCATTCTCAAAATCATAATGTCAAACACACTTATAATATGTACTTGCTAGAATGTTTTGTCAAGATGATGAACATTGATATTTAGATGTAATTTACTATATTTTTATTAGCATATTCATGAATAATTAACTGCGAAAGAGAACTATTTGCATTCTAAAATATACTCTGTTCAATATAGAAAACATAAACGAAAGAATTGACCCTTTTTCATTTCAGAGATAAAGCATACATTTTCCCTTTGAATACTGTCGAAACTAAATCATGGCGATGTTCAACTTTACATCCATTCAAGTTATTGGTGATTTCAGGCCATTTAGAGTTACATGTCATTGTCAGAAACAATGTGGGCTTCCCATACTTAGCAACGATGCTCATTGGATCATGGTAATTTTGAAGCATGTTCCTTGGACCACCGATGAATGTTGAAGGAAGAATAAATGGTTTCCTAACCGTAGTGCCTTGATTCTGAGCACGTCTGGCGAGGTAATGGTTCAATCCAGTGTAAGTTTTAACTCTCATGGCGTTGTCATTTAATCGAAAATAATCAGTTCTGCCTCTTTCAATTTTAAGGTAGGAGTCCACAATGAACTGCTGGGTCAATTTGTTTCCAAAGAGGAAAGGTGTGAATTGAGCCCGAACTGAAAGAAGACTTGCATAATAATCCACCTGAGTAACTTTATACACGTTGTACATCGTATTGACCTTTCAGGAGTCGTCTCCAAACGGAAACAAAAGAGGAAATATCAGTCCAGCCATTAGAATTGAGCCCCCACTGTTAAAAATCCATTAAAAAATATTAAATGGTACAAACAATAGGGTCCGATATCTGCCCCCATCTCGGAATCCTTTTAAAATCAAGACTAGGACCCCCAAACATATTTTGGGCCCGGACATTTAATGGATAGAAGTTACCAACCCGCTGGCCAATTCTGGTTAGTTCATCTTAATAAAATTCCAGTTTGTCTATCTGTTAATCGGGAGACCTAAATACTCTTATTAGCCACTTGAAACCTTTAAAAATCCGTCTCTAAACGCAGAATAACCTAAAAGGCCAAGAGTGAAAAAGGTAAGGCAAGGGAAAAAGAAACGTGGTAAAAGGCGTTTCTCTTCAAACAAATTTAAATTGAGAATTGTTTGGGCTAATTTTAAAATATGAAATTGTCAAGCGTTGAATTTATTTGCGGGAAACCTGATTAATTTTTTGGTTTATAGTTTCTCCATAAAATTTGAGGAAATGTTTGAATGTGTAAATTCTGGTTTGTAAGCCCCAATATTCTCGTAATTCTTTTAACATAAAGTAGTTACAACATGAAAAATGCTTATGGTATAAGATATCTTATCCATATAATATCAATTAATTTAATTTTAATTTTGTTTCTATTATTTTTAATAATGGATTAAAAATGTCTTCAATTCGATGTTTAACCTCATTATATTGTCTGCCATCAAGATTCTATTATGCGCTTCTAATGAGCTGAATGAGCATGAACGTGTTTGAGAATCTTTAAAGGTAATATGTTGACCTTCGCCTATATTGACATGTCCCAATCACCAATCTCAGGTCTCAGCAAACGAGTAAAATAAATGTATCGTTATATAGAATATAACGAATATTAGTTGACATGCTATGAATGGTAAATGCGAAGAAGAATTCTTTTAATATTAGTAAAACCAGTTATAATAATGTTATAATCATATAACTTTTGATATTAAATATAATAAACATATTAAATGCTGATTATGATATTATTTATACCGTATGAATTAAATTGAGAGAATTAAATGAATGAAAATTCTCAAGTTCTCATTCTCATCAAAAGTCATAAACTCATAATTAAATCTGTATCTTTTACAATGTTTTATCAAGCGCATTCTTTGTATGGGTGCATTATTATAATTAATTGATACAATTCTGGTATAGTCATTATTATAAGTGTGTGATAATGCACTAATTTGATTATGATTTTATACTAAATAACATTAACTTAACATATTTATTTTATTGTTTTTTAATCTTTTGGTATAGCCCTTGGAACGATGCATCATTTTGAAAGTAAAGCATACAAAGAATAGGATTATAAAAACAGCCTTTATAGTTTAAGGTTAATTTGCTTTTACAGAAATAAACATGAAAGTCAGAAGGGTTTGTGTAAATAAAAGATTGGTTCTTTTGAGTTGTAACTTGAGGATGAATTAGCCACATGCTCTCGTTAACCTCATCGAGGATTCCTTCGATGGAAAAAGGATGAAGGCCTGAAGAGGAAAAGTGAATGAGGACAGTTGGAGTTCACATGTGTGCATGTATTGAATAACGTCTTATTATTATTGGAGGTATAGAAAGGAAAAGGAGTTTGGGGTTAATGAAAAAGTCCCCATTTGATTCTCACTCGGCGAAGTCTCAAGGAAAATAATGGGAAGCGTGTGAGTGGTCTGATTCTCTTGGCAGTCACTGATCGGTGATGAGGGAGTCAACGGCAAGTTCACTAAATAGAAAAACATCCTCATTTTAGGGAATTCCTCAGAGTGAAAGGGTTGAAATGGAGCATATGAAAGGGACCGAAGACGGCGGGCTTCCGTCGACCCTCATTGAATCCCTCTTCAACGGTTTCCGGTTTTCTCCCGACTCCCCTCTCATCACTCAGAGCAACAACAGAAGTTACTGTGATTCCACTAATTGCTCCTCCATTGTCCAACCACCCTCCCCGTTCCCGATTGATCCGGAGGTTGGGAAGGAGTGGAGTTGGACTCCTTTCATTGCAGAAGCCTACCTTGCCATTGCACTTTTCTGGATATTTTCCAAAGGGGCTTTGAAATCTCCGACTTTGACTGCCCTCGCGGAAATTCTGGTTTGTAATTTGACACTCGTACTCCTACTCCCTATCGCCATCATCGGAGTCGTCCTCCTCCTCATTGTCAGATTAATCATTTCCATCAGCATCAAGCTCACAGGGAGGGAATTGACATTGATGAGCGGAACGGATGCCTTTTGGGCCTATGACGAGTTTGCCAATTCTTGCTCCTTCTACGCTCTTTATATCCTTAAGGGCAACTGTGATCTGGGAAAGATTCAAGAGAGATTTGATAAGGAGGTCCTTGGGAAATTAGTTAATGGGAAAAAAGTTTATCGGGAGAGATTTTCGCGGAGGATCATCAAGAAATTCGGTTTCTATTTCTGGGAAGTGATGGCCAACTTTCAGATTAAAAATCATGTGCGCTATTTGGAGCTCGATGAGAATGCGAATGAGGACGGAAGTGTGATAATGGGAGAAGATGAAGTTTTTGAAGAAATGAAAAAACGGTTCGATCATCCGCTTTCTCAAGAGAAACCTCAGTGGGAAATTCTCGTAATTCCCAATTACAAATATAAGGATCCCAAGATGCACGAGAAGAATGAAAAATATTATGGACTTTTGTACAGAGTTCATCACAGTGTATGATTTCCAATTTTTCCATCTTAAATGAACTTTTCTAAGAATTTTATTGATATCATATTTATTTCTCTTTCATTTATGATTCCAATTATTTATTATTTTAGATGATGGATGGAGTTTCGGCTGGAAATACTCTTCAAACTGCCATTGCCGACAAGCCGGTAAAATGGACCGTTGATCCACTCAAAAATCCCGGCATTCCTTTCATAGTCAAAGTCCTGGCGTATGTGAACGTTTTGTTCCTTGGGCCGCGAAGTTTCCTTAAAACTGTCCTTCTTCATGAGACCAATTGCTTCCACGGGAAAGAGTTGACTGGCCCGAAAACCTTGGGATGGTCAAAGCCAATTAGCGTCGAGGTGGTAAAGCAAATTAAAGATGAAACTAAAACATCCGTCACCGCCGTTCTGGTGAGCTGCTTAGGTGGAAGTCTCAGAAATTTGGCAGAGATGAAAGGAGCTATTGTACCTGATAAAATTCATGCAGCTACGACAATTGCCATGTACTTGAAATTCTGAAGTATTCTTCTGTCCTTACTACTTACATAATATTTGGATAAATTCTTAATTTAATAATTTTTAAATATCTTGAATAATTTAAAGGTTGCCGTATCCAGATTCAACCCCACAGAATAGATTTACAATTGCACTTCTTCCAATGCCTATAGGATTAGATACTCCAATGAAAAGACTTAAAGCTACATACAAAAATGCTCTTGAGTTAGCAAAAAATCCTGACATATTGATGAATTTCACTATGATGAAAGTATTGGGACTTCTCCCAGCCATTGCCACAAAGTTTGTCATGGATTTGGCACATGCGACCATGCTTTTATCGAACGTTCCTGGACCATGTAAGTGAATTTGAGAAACGGCACTTTCAAAATTCTCGTTTATTGACAACTCATTACAATTTAGCCGAGACGACCCATTTATTTGGCGGAGATCCCCTCGTAGACGTTGGGATTTGGGCACCTATCAAATCTTCAACTGGTAAGTCATTTATCAAATACTCATCCGATTAAAAGTTGGTTTGGTCGATTCAACATACCTATATAATTATTTATTATTGAACATAAACAAATATTTTTTTGGTTTTTTGGCAATTTATTACTCACATAATACGTATATTTAACAAAACTGAAATTCTCCCACCTACACCTTTAAAACAATTTAATGTTTAATTTAACAAATTTAATAAATAATAGTTGACCAACAACGACAAACGATTTTCATATTTATTTCTTTATAGGAATAGGAATGTCTTTGTTCAGCTACGATGGTCGAATTAGAGCATCAATGGTAAATACAATATTAGTATATTGGCATTAATTAATACTGTTTTCACTTCTGTTTTACATCAGGTTGCAGATTCAACAGCGTGTTCTGAAAAAGATGACGTTCCCAATTTGGTGAAAGCTTTTGAGAACGAAGTCGCAGATTTGGCTAACATTGCTGGGATCTCTAAAGATTGCATTTATGCAACTAATCATGTCAATTAAGAATAATGGAAACATTGTAATATTAGTTAATCCATCATTAATGCACACAATTATGCCTCAAGAATTTAAACTTGAACTACTACTTAATATTTTATATTTTTAATACAAATCTTCATATTTATGAATCCATTTTAAACATGACAAAATGACAATCAATATATCACTTGTTTAAGAATTGTGATTTAAATATACATAATACTGTTTATTTAAGTAATATCGATTATATTATTATTAAAAAGTTATATTTATTAAGCTAAATTATTGGTAATTTCGACTTTAATTTCAATTACTGTGATTATTTAAAATAAATGTTATAATTTAACTTAACACGATTTAATTGCTTTAATTTTAAAGCCTACTTACAATTAATGTCTACTCTATTCTCCTGAGATTGCTCAAGCTAAACTTTCATCGGTTTGTAAATATGTAATTAACACTTAAATTGTTGGATTTTATCGTATATTTTTAAAATGAAGTCGATACCTATTAAGCATTAAAAAGATTCTCACCTAGCCGAATATGAATATAATATACGAGTAAATATAAAGTATAATAGTAAATAACATATTTAAATAGTGTGAGTAAAATAAGTAAATGATTAATGCTATGTTACTCATATACGTTTATATCGTTACTTCTGGCCACGCTACGTTTATATCCCATTAAATAAATAAATGAAGAAGGGTTACATCCGGAACTGTTGGACCAAAAATCTGAACTTAAAAATTCTTCATTAAAAGCACTTTGCACTTACACATTAAACTTGTCAAGTTATGGTTCGCAAGTTGAATGATGAGTTCATTGTATTAAAAAAATTTACAGATCCGTCAAGATTCAAGATTTTAACAAAAGAGTAATAAAATTTTGTGTTTTATATCAGTCTGAATTTACACCTCACTATCTCCACATCTGTTATAACTTGTGCTTGTTTAAATTTTAATAAGCATTTATTTTGTGACTCCAAAATGTCCGGAATCGGGAAAAGTGACTTTCTCAATTTTAATTGGTATTACAAAGGAGCCGTTTCAAATATATTTTACCGACTGTTCAATAACTCTTCAGATTATTTTACAAATATGAATTTGAACAATTCTTCCTTATCCATCCATTATAATAATTATAATGGGGAGAATTTTGGAAAATTATCTGTTTATGATTTTCTCCTTATATTTTATTTGTCAATTTTGGTAGTGTGGACCATATCCAAAATTTTAAAATTAAACGGTCTTATTGTTTCATGTGAAGTTCTATTTGTAAACATTACTTTAATAATAACAATGCCAATCATAGTTTCCTTTCATGGGTTGAATCATCTCATACGAATTTTGATATCAATTTATTTTCGAATCATGTATGGAGATAAAATCAAATTGATGAAAGGAGCAGATGCTTTCTGGGCATTAGAGAAATACGCCCAAGCGTGTCACTTCACTTCTCTTTACATCGTAGAAGGAAAGTGCAATCTTGAAAAAATCCAACAAAGGTTCCTGAACCAGTTAATTATGCCATTAAGTAAAGATAATGGAAGGAAGAACATTTGTTCGAATAGATTAACAAGAAGAGTTACAAGAAAATTGGGATATTTTTGCTGGGAAAAAATTCCAGAGTTATTTGACATTAAAAATCATGTTAGATTTCTTGACGAATCCCCAAAGAAAATGAAAGAGGGAGAATTATTAGGAGAAATGGCCAAGAATTACAATTCACCCCTTCCTTCTGAAAATCCTCCTTGGGTCGTGGACGTGGTCAACGAATTTGTCTACGATGATTCCACTGACGATCACAAAACTTATTATGCTTTAATGTTCAGAGTAAGTAAAGAGGCCACATTTAATTATTTCTGCTAATTAATAATATTGTTAATTAGGTGTAAATACAACTATATTAAAATCCAAATTGAATGTTATTTGGCATTTTAGATTGGACATCAATTAATGGATGGAATATCTGCTGGGTTAATTATTGATAGAATTATCGCCGATGATCATCCAATTGATGAAAATTTATTTGATCCTTTAAAACCACCAAAAATTCCATTAAAGCACAACATATTAAATTGGATTCACATTTTGACCTATGGACCTCGAACCTTTTTTAAAAGTGTTTACATGAACGAGTCAAATTCTTTACATCATAAGAGTTTGACGGGTCCAAAACATATTGGATGGACTCGCCCTTTCCTTGTGAAAGATTTTCGTAAAGTGAAAATTAGAACAGAAACTTCGACTACTTCCATTTTGATAAATTCCGTTGGAGGTTAGTTTTTACATCTTTACTATACATTCACATATTTTTACATTAAATATCTGTAGTACTGCAGTAGGATACTGCAAGTGATTAAACTTGAAAGTGATTAGGTATTTACCATGCAGGTTCACTCAAAGCTCTTGCCAAGAGAAATAAACTCACTGACATGAAAGGGAGGATTCATGCAGCAACAACTGTAGCAATATTTCCCTATGAAAAGTTGAAACCTCAAAATCGGTTCACGCTTTCCTTATACCCGCTCGAAATGCCGGAGAATATTAATCGGATTCAACATTTGAAACTGAACTATAAAGAAGCTATGAAGTTTTCACAAGCTCCGAACTTGACCATTAATTACGTTGCACAACGACTTATTGGCCGTCTTCCAGTTCCTGCACTTGAATATCTTATAAATACAATCCATAGTACCGTTTTAGTAAGCAATGTGCCTGGGCCAGCGGGACAATTATTTTTGTTTGGAGACCTTCTCAAAGAAGCTATTGGTTGGGTGCCGTTAAAAGGGAAAACAGGTGAATGTGTTTTTACGGTGATTTTTATATTCATACATTTAACTCTTGATATTGTCGATACATAAAATGAAGTGTTAACAATGGCATTTATTATTTTTAGGAATTGGGGTCAGTTTTTTCAGTTATAATGGACGTTTAAGAGGAGCATTTGTCGTTGACGAAGCCACTGGAATTAGGAAAGAGGATCTGAATTTCATCATTCGCCATTTTGAACAAGAGATTGATCATTTATTCAAATTGCATGTTCATTGAACATACCTGTACAGTATAGAGACAGTAATTTAAAAATAACTTAAATATATTAGTCTCGTCATTTAATAATCAAAATCAAATACAAATTACTACATAAATTCACAAAGGATATAAGCTACTGTTAACTTTGTTGGTAGATTGCTTTAATAATGTGTCATTCAATAATATTGTAAATTGTAACAGATACCGCTCATTAAGTTTTCTACATATTTTTGCTTTTATTGGATTAAAGGTAACATGTCATCCACTTATACCAGTGTAAATAAAATAGACCTATGTATGTTACTTTTGTATATTGAAATATAATACAATATTGTACAACCTTAGCTGAGATATTGACAGCGACTAGTTTATTTAGGAATTGAGCTATTTATACTCATTTAGGGAAATCGGAAAGGTAAGAAAGGGGCCTTCACCTGGAAACCTGGAAGAGAATGTAAATAGTCATTCCTCATTGTCATTCCTCTAGATACTTCCATAGCCTCTGGATCTCCTCTTAGGTTTTCCAAGATGGAAATGAATCCTGTGGGACTTGCAATATAATAGGCAAGTAGAAAGAACGCAAGCTAAGCTTCTCGAATCGAGAATCAATTCACTGTATTGAATAAATCCCCAGTTATTGTTTGTTACAATTAAACCCCAGTTTCCTCATTTTTATGTTCATCAATCACACGTTAGACCATCATCCATCATATTTACAATCACACTTCCACAATATGTAATTATTTTAATGTATGGTATTCATTACAACTTGATTATTGTAAAAGTGTAATATCATATCATGCTAGAAATATGATACTGCTAATATTTTATTCTTATTCTTACAGCTTTTGACAAATTATATTCTCAAAGATTTATAAAGATCAAAATAATAAATTTACCATGATTTACCCACAAGAATACAACAAGAGCAAAGATTTTTATTCAACGTTAATAAGACAGATATAAACAAGGATCTAAAGGTAAACAAGATTTATCAATTAACTTTAACCCTAAACTTTTAATATTCACATACATAGCTATACAAACATATTACAATTTAGTATACTACATGTATAGTGTATTACTTACCTACTATAGCAATTCTTTAAGTCAAGAGTCTAACAAGAAAAAATACAAACAATTAATTAATGATAAATGATACACAAATTATAGTTGTTGCCTTTCGATTTAGCATAGTTGCTTACTTTGATGCTTGTAATCCTTTGTTTGATCACTCACAAGTCAGTCAGTCAGAGCAAGAATTCTCAGTTTGGATCAAAAGTTAACTCGACTTCATCCATGTTCTGCTCTACTCAACAAACTCTACAAAATTATGCATTTACTCTCACAGTAAGACAAAGGCCGCATTACTAATATCCTTCCTCATTCTCGACTACCATTTAATAAACAGAGTAAAGATATGTAAGTAGCATCTTTCAACAGCCGGTGCATGAACATGGTTTGTGTAAGTACAAGTTTGTATAAAATGTTATTTGTATATATCTTACAACCTATCGTTCTCTAATGCCTCGTTCTCTAGTGCAAGTCGAGTAACGAGAGAACCTGTTCTACGGAAGAGATTGAGAAGAAAAATTGGCCAAAACTCAGGAATTGCAACTTTCATAACCTACTTACAGTTTCAAAGCTCAACCCTCAACCACCCTTTGTTATGGTTGTCTAAATGAGCATTGCCGAGACCGTTCCCCCAACCACAAGATCTGGTAAGGAATACTCATCCCCTCACCCCTCGCATTCGTAAAATCAGATTTTTTGATTTTGAGGAAGAAAAGATGATGTGAGAAGGGGGCCCGGAACTTCTGTCTTCCTTTTCCTAAATCATTATTCACCCACGGTCATTCATTTGAAATTAAGGTTCAGAAGAACAATCAACCTCGCGACACTTCTCGACCAACTTTGCTATTGAACGTTGGAGTGGAATCTTGTCCCAAGAAGATCAGCTTACCCACATTTACACGGTAAGAAAAATTTATAATCTCCTAACCCATATACCCATTTCCTTACTGTTCTCATTTTAAATCTTATTCTTTCACTCAATATTTTACGTGTACTTGCGCTAAAGTGTATTCTTTTTTTCCTTGAATCAATATTGTATATTTTTAATCTCTATTTTATTATTTCTATTTTGTTCACACAATTTATAGGATTTTTTTGTTACGAAGTTTATTTCGTTATAAAGTTATAATGTTTTACTATTTTTAATGCATTTAAGAATTATTTTAGTATTTTTCAAAATAATATAATATAACATAAGAAAAAATTTGTTTGAAAAATTATCATAATATTGAACATAATATTTTACAAAATATTATGACAATATTTGAAAAATCTTTAAAGTTGAAAATAATATCTTGCCTCATAAAAATGTTTATAATACATACATAAAGGCAATGTATGTAAATATTGACTGCAAGTTAAGTATGCATTTTACTCAAATTATTTATAATAAAGAAACAGTTAAAAAGTTAAAAAAATATTTAGTGATTACCTGCTGATACATGTCACGAAAATGTTTAATGTAAATCATGCCAAATTACAAAAGGGAAATTAGGAATTATAACTTGTTTTATAAAATAATCAATATTGGATTTACTTTCCAATTTTTTATATTGAGTAATTTATTTTAACAGTGGTTAATTTGTTGAATGACAATTTTGAAATATTCATTATATGAAAAAAGACAATTGGCAAATTAATTTTTAAAAAAATCATGCTTTCTAATGTTCATGTGTATACGCATTCTGAGAGTAAATTTCTTATATAAAACAAGGAGGCCATGTGAGTCTTATTATTTGCAACTTGTAAGTAACATAAAGATAATAGTTCAGCTAGTAATCATTTGATTCATCATGAGTAGTATAAAAGGCCACAAACAAATTAAGGTAATACACATTTGAAGTTTACATGCAAGTTTACAAGTTTACTCATATATTGGCTATGAGACTTGCAATGCACACTTATTTATTATGTATTATCTATCTTCTAAAAAAGCCATTGAAAAAGAAAAAGCCTTGATGTTCGTAATTAATTCTCTTTGATCGAGAGTTGGCTTTATTTAATAGACCCTGTAAAAGAATATTTGTTTAATAGACTTCTTATTTGACCCTTATTGAGTGTAATAGTCGTTTTTCTTTAGTTTCTTCCTGCAGGACTTCTCGAGTAAGGGAAAGGAATTGGGCAATCGACTCATTTGCCTTTGAGTTCAAGACTCCTCAACGAATGTGTGCTCAAGATCAATTAGATTATCAACATTGAGGGAATTCTCTCAGTTCGAGTATTACAGTTAAGTGCTGGAAGCTTGAGTGAGAAGAGACCCAGCCAAGATCATGGAGAGTTTCAACGCACTTAAGGACTCTACTCAATTATTTTACGCGGTCCTCGCAACGGCGACCACCTTCGTCTCTATTATTATTTATGGAAAGTCAGCCTTTTCCAAATCCACACTCAAGTTCCTCATAAATATCAAAACCGTCGTGGAAGACTTGCTCCTTCTTGTCTTCACCATAGCGTGGTTGGTTTGCATCGCTTCGGTTCCTTATGGGTTTCTCCTTTGTTGGAGATTCTGCGTTTGGTTGTATCTCAAGGGATGGTATGGGAAATACGGCGACTTGGTCTCGGGCCTCGATGCTAAAGGCACGCTGGATGACGAGAACTCAAAACAAATTATAAAAAGTCTCAAGATTTTAAAAGGACAAGTGGACTTGGAGGATTTCCGAAGAAGAGTTAATGCCTCAGTGAGTCGAAGATGCAAAGAAACGAATGAGTTCATTTACCCAAAGTTTCATCAGTTCCTGGATAGATGTGGAGGATTCTTTTGTTGGAAGCCGTCTGATTTCGACATCAAATATCACGTCCGATACATTGACGGACATGACGAACATTCTCCGTCGATGAGTGAAGCCGATGCTTTGAAACTGACAAGTGAAATTTCCAACGACGCCTACGAGCCCGGGAGAGCCAATTGGGAAATTCTTGTCATTCCCCGATTCCACTACGACGTCGAGTCTCCCTATGCTGATAATTATGAGCCGAAGTTGGGGATCATAATAAGAATAAGCCACGGGATCGGCGATGGCTATTCTCTAATGAAGTTCATTTTGAGAGACATGACTGGGAATTTGGACGCGGAGGTTCCGACGATAAAGAAGAAAAAGAGCTCAATCTTCTACGGCACACTCGTTTTCCTCTACATTCTCCTCAAATCCCCGAGAGCCTTTTACTCCGAAATGTTCATCAACGATGACAATCCTCTCCATAATGAAAAAACACTGATAAGCGGGAAAAAGAGCATTATTTGGTCCGACCCGATCGACGTCAATTTTCTCAAAGAGACAAAGAACAAATTGGGATCTGGGATGAGCACTATCTTGCTAAGTGCCTTAGCCGGTTCACTTCGTAGATTCATGAAAGAAGTAAGTTCCTCTCCACTTGATTCACTCTATCAAATTATCTAAAAGTAGTTAGTAAATAAAAACATATCCTATTTACAATTAAAATGTCGGCATGAAGGAAGCGAGTACTTTCGTACTCAACTAACCAAAGAACGTCTGCCGTTCTTGCCAATTCCTATGTAAAATCCATATATTAGGTATCAGTTCATGCACGCTTTTGCTGACAAATAAGCTAACAAGTTGTAGATTTATTATTTTCTTTATATACATTTTGTATAACATGCTTTGAATATCTAATCGATATGACATTGTGGAAGAGGAAGTAATATGACTATAAATTAATTCCTGGATATTTGGATATTCGGGAAGTATTTATCATTTGTTGTTCTCGTTCAGTTCATAAGACGATCAAAACATATTATTAAGTTGTAAAAGGGAAAAGTTGTATGATAAGTTCTAAATGCAAATAAGATGAACATTATGAAGAATTTCATTACAATCATCGCACTCTGACTCTGACCTTTAATATGACAATAAAGAAACGAGTTGCACATTGTGGACATTGTTTATCAATATTGGAGATTATCATTAAATTGTGCAAATGAGTCATTTGCAAGATGCTTGTTGTGAGTTTTGATGATTATACGGTTAAGTTGCTTAAATTGTTATAATATACTAACTGACAATGGTCCAATTCTTTCCCAATGTCATTTCACTTTTCAAGTCAAGCCTTGGGTATTGTTTTTATTCTCACTAGTTCTTTGATAGCATCCTTTAATCTCACAATCTACTATTTAGTTAGTAGCATGATGTCTACCATGCACATTTCTTATCTGTTGTTAATGACTTGGTTACCAGCTAACAAACTGATAATTGAATTATGGTTAAACGGAGATAATCTCTCAAGAATGATTAACTTCATTTACATACTTCATTGATAAATAAGGGTAAGTAAATGATGATGACATTCTTTGGTTAATAATGTCCTTTATTTTATCCATTTAAACATTGTCACGCAATAAAATCTCAATAACAAAGGATTGAAATTGAAAGGATGGTTTATCTAATGAACGAATAGCAAAAAGTATTAAACAGAGATTCTGTAATCCTATATGTATAATTTATTCAGGCTATTCATATTATCAGGTGAAGGTTCATGCTGTGAACCTTATTGTTTACAGTCAACGCCAAAGTAAACAAATCCCTTCCAAATAATAAATAATATTTGTAATTAATGTAAATAACGGTAAGTTGCATAAGATAACTATTATTTAATATGTATTTAAATTAAAAATTAAATAAAAAAACTAATAGACGTAATGAAAATGACAGGAATTTAGAGCAGAAGCAGTTAGATCTTTAACTGCTTTAATGCCGGTGCCGGCCGCCAGCCACCCCGACAACAAAATGTTGAACAAATTCAGCATTGTGATGTTTCCCTTGGCGCTCCTTGAAGACTCAAAGGAGAGGTGTTTGGCAATTGAGAAGGAAGGTCGTGCAATGGCCCAGTCACCAGATGCACCACTTAACCTTTTCCTCATGAACTTGTCTGGAGTGATGCCCATTTGGTTCTCCCGATTCTTCTTAAGAAACAAACAAGCAACAGTCGTCGTCTCCAACTTTCCAGGTCCGGTTGAACCCATCGCCATTTGGGGAAGGCCGCTGTTGGATAATATGTTTTGGTTGCCGAGTCTCGGAGAATCAGGTATGATGTCATAAAAGTCAAGTTCCTCTCACGCTCCCACAATTGCGTCTTTCTAACTTTGAATTGTCTTTCCAGGGCTGAGCATCTCCTTCCTGAGCTATACGAACCACATGAGGATTGGGATGACTGTGGACGATGGCGTGGTCCCTAATGGGACTCTCGGAGCGAGGAAGCTCATAAATGGAATGGTCGATGAACTGTTTGCAATGGGAAAGAAGGCTCATCTCCCAACGAACGGAGTGATACGCCATTTGGTTCCTACAATGAACCAACAACAAGTGACTGTGAAGGGGCTTATGGAGAAAGAAAGGGAAACTCAGATTGGGCTGAAGATTAAAATTCCTTTGGAATCTTCTTCTTCACTCTCCTTTGAATCAAGGGATAAAATGCCGAGTCCAGTGCAGGATTATGTTCGGAATAGTCTGCCAATGCGGGGGATTATTTCAAGATAAAAATTCTAGTTCAAAATATCTCACTTTCGTTTCACACACAAAGCTTGTTTATGATTGTTATTCTAATATTTAAACATTACATTTTATGTATGTATTTATATTGGTAAAATTTTACTTTGTATTCTAATTTTATAATGTGTTAAGTCGATATTGAATAATATTACAAATAGCACCCACGAGAAATTAGTGTATTTAATATTAAATTATGTTATAAAGATGAAAAAGATTTCAGTCATTCACTTATAAATATTATATATTATGGATGTGAAATATTAGAAAGATGGATATTATAATTAGCATTTTTGTATATTATGGATATAGAGCATAAGTAACGCGTACGGTATGAATAATATGGTATCATTTTTGCACATGATTTTTATATTAAATATAAATATTCAATCTTTGAAAATAAATCGTTAATACCTTCTACCTATAGATAAATATATTACGTACATTATAAAGTTTATGTTTTATTAAGATATTTACTATATATTGATACTTTGTTCGTAATATATGTACTTTAAGGATTTATAAGTTGAAAATTATTCCACTGTACTCACATAATGTGATCTAAGTAAATCTTAATTATTTATATGATAGTAAATTAATGTTATAGCTTATTCATATTTAACATAAATTATTATTTCTTATTGATCTTATTGTGATGTCTTCTATAACTCATTCAACGATTTCCACTATATGCAAGTGAAGTGATAAAACTATTATAATTAGTAAAAAATGTATTTAACAGATGTAACAGATTTATTGTATTTACTATTGTTTATTCATTTCTCTCAAGCCCAGATGGATTGGGGAATTATGTAATTATACCCAACTGTAATGCCTAAGTATATTTTACAAAGTAAATTAAATTCACATTTATACACATAAATATGCATTGGTATATTGACTATCTTCGAATATGTGTAATATGTAACACATTACGTAACTGGAACAGTAACTATTTAGTGTTCTGAAGGTTTAATAGAATATTTAAGTTTAAATCAAATATTTAATGAAATATTTATGAGCTTATAAAGTAGTAAATGCAAGAAATTAAATTCAATAAAATGATTATTGTAAAAGAGAATTGTATTTAATGTCATAATTATAATGTACAATGGATTCACATGAAGGGAAATAGACATAGGTAGGTATGTAGATGGTATATACTATACAGGTATACTAAATAGAATTAGCATTAAAGATTAGCATTCAATAAGATTTAATAATTATTCAGGATTATCAGGATATAAATACATATTATGTATGGTATATTATACTAATATTTATTTATTAATCTAAATTACATACTTTAAACAATATATTTTATTAAATAGTAATATTACTAGTTTTATAAAAACAAAATTTTATAGTACATTTCTCTACTGACTGATTATAATTTACTAATGAATTATGCCTGGTGTGAAATAATTATAAGTTTATAAGAATTACATAAAGAAAAGTGAACACATGAATGCATTTTAATTATAACATTTTTGTTTCATAGTTTGCATTTTAACTCTTTTCTCTAAGATTTTGAATGTAAATTCCCAATGTGGTTAGAAAATTAAAAAGAAAAAGGATAAGGATACTTTCTGTTATAATAAAATTCATGTTCAAGAGAGTCAGTTCCTTCTGAATCTGAAGGGAAAAAGTAAGGAGTGCTCTGATAATTAGATCTTTTCCATTTGTTTTGCCTGGTGAAGAAAAACGGACTCCATTTGTAAACCGGCCGTTCCTCGTTTATCTAATAAAATTATTCAAAAAATTATTTAAAACCCCGAATATTTCAAAAATCAATTAACAAATACTCTTTTGTTGGTGTAATATGAATCCACCCATGTTGAAGGCTGGATTCTCGGGCTTTGACTTCCACTTCCACCGCCAAGAACCACAGGATTCCATTTCAACACTCTCTGCTCATCATCATACGAGTGAACAACGGAATTGTGCAAAAGAATAACGAAAAATGTTAAAATTAAGGTTGTTGAAAGAATTGAGAAATAACTGACTTTGCACATGATTTGTCCTTAATAGGGAAATTGAGTCTTAATTTGTTCAATAGTAAATTTGGTGGGATTGGTGTGCAACCTGTAACCTCGTTTCTGTGCTTGTTCTGGGTTTCTTTCAAGGCAAAGACTAATCTCGTTAAAATCCTTTCTAGGGTTTTTATACGCTTTCACTCCTTTAATCCGGAGGAGAAAGAAAGCCGAGAACAACGTCGGTTTAACCCAGCGGACATAGTTTCAAATTACTCTTTTCGTACAATGGAGAATCTGCGCAAATCTGAAAAGTGCTCTTTCCAAACAACGTCAACGCTTTTGGCCCTTTGAATATAAATTTTCATTTTGATGAACCAGGAAGACAGGAACTCTTACCATGTTACCATTAATAAAGATTGGATGGAAGAGAGTGAGGAACGATGAAAGTATTCTAAAAATGAAAATGTAGAAGTTTTTGGTAATAATGTAATAAATGTTTAAACATACTCTACTTATGTGTGCATACATGTATCATCAGTAAGTATATGTATATATTATCTAATGTTTTTACAGTCGTATAACCACATTTTATTATCTCCGGTAATATGAGAGTACATGTAATAAATATCCTTAAATAAAAAAGGAGTGGGTGTATAAACTTCTTGTTATGAAGCGATTATTTTGTATAAATATTTTCATTTTACAATAAAAGCATACTTTTTCTCCAAAGATCAATTACCTTTTATAGGGTGGTCCAAAGTTAACACTATTTTTTTCAATCAATCATTCCTTGATTCCTTGTTTAATTTTCACCCAAATTTTCTTTTAAATTGCAATTTTCTATACATCATATAATAAGAAAAATAATCTTAATTTGAGGCTTGAGCTCTATTGGCTATATTACAGCCGTTCAAACGATCACATCTTCGTAAGCTCTTTACACATTGGAACGGGAATTTCTCTTAAGGCTTTGACCATTATAAACTGTCCCTTAACAATAGTTAGTGTATTTTCGGTGTAGTCCTTGTTCATCACATATTTCCAAAGGAAATAACCATGTTGGGTGAGCTCAGAATAAAGGGGTTATCAAGGGAAAGGCTCAATTGGAAAACGAAACGAAACAAGAAAATCATATTTTATTGAGGAAAGTTTAATAAAGGCTTAAGCAATCCAGCTTAAAGTTTGATACATAATAGTCAAATGTATCCCCCATCGAACGCCCACATTAAAAGATTTTAATCATTACGTATGTTAAAGTAATTCATGATTAAAAAGAGAGTGTTAACTCGGGACCACCCGATAGATTACTTTTACTTCTCACAAAATAAAGGTTATTTTACGAATAAATTATATTTTATATCGAAATTAGTATAACTTGTATGATAATTTCATAACACATGCCACAGATTTTAACTCAATAATATAAACTATTTTGTATATAAAATATCTGTATAAGTTATTTTAAGATTTATATTTCCCCTTCGCTTTATTCATTAAATATAAACTTTTAATCTGAATATAAAGTTTGATGAATAGTGAACTTATAATAAAAGAGCTTTGTGGTGATAAAAAGATGATGAGAAAACATTACCAAGAATTTTAGACACTTATGTATTTACATTTTACATCTTGTATTAAAAAGTATACAAGTTTTCATTCATTTTATACTCATCTATATAAAATAGATTCGTTGAATGCAAATTAAACAAACATTCAAGGTATAAAAATATTAAACTACTGATATGCTTAGGTAATATTAATATTTATCGTATTGCTTAATAAACCCTCATGGTTAAATATAAATGATATGACTAGGGGTTGTTTGGGGATAAGAGCTTCTTCGATTTACTACCTAAGCCTAAAGCCTGAAGATACAATTTCAAATATTTTACATGCAAAAACAACACAACACCATAAAAAGTCCTCGTCTTCGAACTTCGAATTTCGAAACGAACCGAAAACCATAACCGAACTGACTGAATGACAAGAACTGCAAATTCCAATTCGACTCATTTCTATAAAGTAAGTACGATAATTTACTGTAATTATCTTAAATTGTCTATTTGAATATCGTTTTAGTTTATTTTCATAAATTCATCAATAAAATACCTTATCTTAGCCTATTAAATAACGATAAAGAATCGCTTATTCATTCCTTTATTTCTACTTCATTTTGGTGTGATTTATATTCTTACTCACATTTTAATTTACGTTTTAAAGAAATTGATTAATGAGTATGTACATCTTGGATTGCCTGATACATGTCATGTAGATAGCGAACACAATTCATAAATGCACGTCTCTGTTATTAATGGTCTTTACAAGTAGGTTATATAAAGGAAGCAAATTAATGTCATTGATAGGGATAAAAGATTTCATTTGAATAAAATGTAAACTTTACATTAAGTGGATATGTTACTAAATAAGAAACAAGTTCAGAATTGGTAAATACGTCATGATTCAGAATGAGGACAAGAATGGACATTACAAATGTGGCAATTCTTGTAATTTATACCTTATATGGAAATAGAACTTTATGATCTCAAAGGTTGAATATCCTCTAACTATGATGCTATTCTTATTTAGGAGAAAGCATTCAAATTAGAGGAGAGTGCTTACATAGTACTTTGAAATCTTAACTAACTTTCCCTCATAAATAAGATTATGAAAATGGACGTGGTTTATAATTTAATCACAGGAGTGTGATAAACAATGCATGGTTGTTGCGTTGTTGTAAGGAAGCCTAAAGATACCATGAATTTTAACGTGGGAAGTAATCCCAACGATCCTGCCCTATCTAACGGAACGAATTTAGGAATTGAATGCTAAATAGCTAGTGATCATCGTATAATAATGAAGACTAATGATAAGAAATGGGCATGAACAATTTATTGTAGTTTTAATGGTACTCCCTATTTTATATTCATTTACAATGTTCAACAGTTGAGCTTTTGCAAAGGACAGCGAAGAGCATTCATACAATGAGTTCAGCTTAGTTAAGGTAATTAATTTCCTTTAAAGGCCGCGGATGTTGCGCGTTTCTCCTCATCTCTTCCTCTTACTTTAAATGGACTTAAGGCAATGGTTCCAATACTTAGTATTTAGCAGTTGAGTTGATATATCACAGCCCAATAATTCTTGATATGAAGGATAAAAGTAGATAATGGATTTGTTCTTTTCAACTTAGGTCTCCGTGAAGCCACCCTTTTACATTTATAAATGCTTGCCAAAATTTTTAAATTAAAAATTAAGATATCATATCGTAAAATATGTATCATTTCTCTTCTTTTACATTTTTGCAAACTTAAATCATATATTCGTAATAATAATAAAAGGCAAACAAACTTCCCATAATTAATTATTATTTTATTCCTTCGTATAGCTCACATACAATCAGTCCATAATTAAAATGACCCATTTTACATATTTTTATATCAATTTTAAACAAGTTTCTCTTTTCAGTCAAAATCAGTCTGTTTTTAATGTAGTCAAGCTTCATTAGCGTGGAGAGAAAGGAGTCTTCATTGGGTTTAAAGTTGGATTTTCTTTATTGACATTCGGGAACACAGCTCCGAGTTCCTCCGTAGATATGTTATTTCCAGAGTATTGGAATCGACCTCCTGCAAGTGATTGATCGGTGACTGGGTTCACCGGCCAATTGTTGCATCGCTTGAAGTTGAGCAGTTTTGCCTGATTCATGCAATCACCCCAATCATCCTAAAAATAACTCATTACAATCCGAGTTCATAAAGGTTAATTAAAGGTTTAAATAAGAATGGATCTCACATTGAACTTCATCTGTACATTCAAGTTTGTGTGGTCATGAAGGTCAGTTTGAATCTTTCGATGATAAGACTCCTGAACCATCCCCAAATCATACTCCGAAAGAGGCTATAAAATTGAAGTGGTTAGAACATGAAACCATTCTGAATAACTATTAAGTATTAATCTTATTAAAAGTAATAGTTTTTACTCGAATCCGCTTGAAAGGCTTGTTCCAAACGTAGTCAGTCTTTGTGGTGCTCCTGAACACCATCTTGTTGGTCTGGGCGTCCTTTCCCAAATAATCACTCGGTCCACGAGGGTCAACATGCCTTATTAAATTAGCATGTTTAAACTGTTTAAACCTTTAAAATATAAATTGGAAATCGAAAAGGTTCTCAACTGACAAGTTCCGATAATATTTATACAGTCCAGGAATAAAAGGAACATGAGGATCGAAGGCACCACACCGAGCATATTCCTAGTAAAGTACCAAATCGTTTTAAAGGGTCATTTAACATGCTATGAGTTGTAAAATGGTCAGCGGTTTTAATACGTACGTTGTATGTAGTTTCCGGGAATGGAGCGTTTACATCCATCAGTCGTCGATATGAAGAGTTTTGGAGGTTCCATTGAGGAGCATTCCTAATGTCATAGTCTAAAGGCCTTTGTTCATAGAAATTCGTCCTGTTTGACCACAAGTGGAATAAAGTCAGATTCAATCATTTTAGATTGTATTGTGACAGTTAGACCAATTCCTTATCATTTAAGGGATGGGAATTAAAATGAATTATTTTAAATGAATTATTATTAGGGTGGAATTACCAGCCAGTCTTGGCATGGGTGCATGAGTTAAAGATGTTCGGTCCACGAAGAGTGTTGGCTCCACCACGAAGACCCATTTGACGATATTCCGTTTTCAGCTTTATCTTCACAAGAGGATCCATGACCTCATCGTGGTTATTTCCGCAATTTTCCATACTAATCGATAGATTTTAATGGTAATTTCACTTGATTAGATTCCTTTGGTACGAGAGCAGAGTGAGAAGCGTTTGTTGTGATTTGAAATTGAAGATTCTCTGCCGTTGCTCGATCTGATGTTTGCGAACTTTTCACTTCACGCTTTGTATGTTACCCTTTCTACACTTGTATGAATGATATATACAAAAAAGTGTTTATATGAGTTATGAGTTATTCGTAATTGTAATATATTTAGTTTGATCCAATTCAAGTGCAAGTTTAGAATTTAAAGTTAAATGCAATGCATTCAATGCTACATAGGTAACTAGAAAACAGCATACGCACGAGACTGGTGTGTCAAAATTTCAAGGATCCTATCCATTGAATTACATATTTACCGTTTCACTTTAATAGGAGATAGAATAGAATATTATAGTTGAAACAATCAATTCACAGATTCATTATTAAGGGATCATTTCATTAATCATTTTTTCCAATAAAGGTAAAGGTACAAATCTCATCTCCCGCGAAATCATCAACAATGGTTTTAATCTTTAACCAAAAATGTTTTAAATACTCTTCATTCGAAGAACTAGAAATATGTCAAAGTATATTATTGATATTAATGCATATTATTTAAAGGATTAACTATTTCTCAATTTAAGCTTATTTCTAATATGGGACAAGGGAATTGTAAATATATCTCCTCCTCCACAATCGTCGCTCCAAGGGCTTTTCTTTAGGGAAATCGGGATTAGTAGATGTAATGTTAGCTTTATTTATCTTAGAATGAGGGTTTTTGCTGATTGGGCCAATGTAGTGACTATTTATGTAGAGACAATGTAGGTTGTTGCTCATCATTCGCTCATCATTTGTTTACTTATGCATTCCCTACCTCAACGGATAATTTATTTACACTATACTTTATTCGCAATCCTCACACAATTATTTTTGAGTCGGAGAAGGTATGGTTGCGTGGGCAGGACGCCTTCTCTTATTGAGGACGAGTCTCAGTCGTCGTGGAGCCTTTAAGAGACCGTGTTGGTGGTGGTGGCTCAACAAGTTGGTGAGAGGTAGGGAGACATAGCGCCAGTATTATGTAGTTTGGTCGACACTCCTCCTGAATCCCGTCTGATGATGAGAGATCTTTAAATATGATTTGAACGCATCCTTCTGGCTGGCACCGTCTCTTCCTTTTAAGGCCTCCTCAACTTTTTATTCGAAGTGGTGTGAATTCAAAGTAATTCTTTCATCGTCTCTTTCCGCCACTCCTTTCATTCTTCGTCCTATTAATTTTTTAAACTCTCACTTGAAATTAGGCAAATATTAATTTCGACGAGCTTTATATGGATTTGGATCATTTTTTATTTCTCCTCTAAAGATCGGAGAAGAGATGAATAATAGCCTCATATGACTTTATTGGTCACAAGATCAAATTGATAAAAAATTGAAGTACTAATACAAAAATGCATTAATTATTTACTCTACCTATGTATAGTAGTAATAAATATTGCATACCTTTTGCAAATTGATTTAAGTGAGCTGAAAGGAAAATAATTTCAACGAATGTGCTCATTTTAAGAGTTTAGAGAAATTAGCTTGGAATTTGTCCAATATTAAATGTGAGTTGTAGAAAAAACGAAAACACTATAATACCTTTATGTATTTTTTGTTGTATGAAAAAAGTATTAAAAATTTGTAAGTAAATAAATAAATACTGTCAATATTGACAATTCATCATTAGTGATTGATTTATTCTTGAGTTGTAATTTAGGGCGGTTTCAGGGATAAGATGTGCTTTATCGTTTTATTATGTATAAATAGAATCAGGAAGGGAAATTGGGCTTTCTTAAACTTTAAATATCTTCGACCCCCAAAGTGGAATGTACAAAAAATGCTGACAGAATTTCTTGTAACTCTATCTAGAAGATCATCTATAAATCTATACAAGATATTTGACTAAAACTAATTTATTCCTTACAAACGATAAGAGGGCATACTAATAGTAGGTATACAGATAACTACAGGTAGGTATTAATGCATATTACATTTGTATATGTTATATTAATGATATTGATGCAATTAAAAATGATCGATTAAATTGATTCACTTTTTTATTTGACTTTGAAATATTCAATACAAATAATACCTGTGTATCTTACTTATTAATCGTTAATAAGCGAATAATGCTAATAGATATTTATGATGAATATTAATTAAGTTGATCTAATCTCAAGACGCAAATGTCCTTAAACTGATATCTCTTTTAGGCATGGGTTCACACCACAATATGTTGAAGATGTACAGTTAATTTTACTTTAGAACATCCGTCTAATAGTAAAACAATGGTGCTTATTTATATTCACACTTTCTGTACATTTTAGCATAACTGGCTTGGGCATATTTATAAAGATTGTTAAAATAGTTAGAAACATTAATTCAATTCATAATAGTCGATCATTACGAAAACCATCTCATGTCATCAATAAGCGTTTGCGAATAAAAAACGAAATTTATTTTCCTATAAATAAATCTTAAATGAACCATGAGTTAGTTAACTCTTTACGTGCTATCAGAGTTAATCTCATCTCACATCTGCTACCTTGTTGATGTTGGATGCAATGGATTAGGTTAGTTATTTTAGGTTCAAGAACCCAATGCCTATTATGACAAAATATCCGCCCTTGCATGCCATTCATAATCCAAGTAGGCAATGAATTTTATTATAAGACCGAATACCATAATTGGAATTTCTTCCCCCTTTCTCTTGGATCGTCTTTGGTTCTTATGAAGCAAGTATAAAAACTATTTTTGTTCATGTGTTTGCGTGAATACATTTGAGATACGATCCTTGATCTTTCAATGAAATTGTTCTTGTCGTTAATGTAAGCATGATCAAGGGTTTCTTATTTTTTATGATTAGTATTAGTTAGATTCATATTCGATAAGACAATTAAATAAGTATTGTACACATTATGAATAGAATTGGCAAGTGGTTAGAAGTGAATCAAACTTTTTCAAAGTTATTTAATTTATGTAAAGTATGTGTGCATTTTATGTAATGCAAAATGATTATTAATCTTCATGCACATAATTTCTTTCAATTTTTTATTCTATTTATATTATGTATTTATATGTTTATTAATCTATAGCAAGCATACACATTTTTGTTTTATACTTAACATTTTATCACAGCATACATTTTCCTCAAGCAATCAATTTCTTAATGACGTACATAACTCTACATAAATATATTTCTGATTCTGACATTACGAAGTAAGTGTCATTTACTAGATTCAATTCTGAATTATTTTTTACTCGATTCGTAAACAAAAGATAAATCAAACTTATACAATATTGTACAATTACACATATTGATAAATAGTCTCATTTTGTGAATATAAGTAATAACAGTATATTTATTAAGTCTTAAAGATTTATAATTTAAAGTTGAGGAAATGCATCTATGAAACAATTAAATTTTAAGGTTGTCCGCTTAAACTTTCTTTTTACACTTTCACAATTCAAAAAATAATAAATTTTATGGTACACTTAATTATCTAGTCTAGATAGAACTAGAATAGTTAACTGAAGTTGCTTTCTACAAGTACTTGACCCTCTACATGAACAATTGGTTGTGATGTTGTGAATGAACTACTTTGAAGAGCTAAAATATTATCATTATAGTTAATACGTATCTATGTATGTAAGAAGATGACTCGTAACTAATCTGTATATAAACTAATAATACTCAAGATACACTTTTCAAAACTTTGGTTTAAGAATATCAATTTACATTTAAAAAGAAAAACACATGCTTTTAGTCAGTTAAAAGAATATTAAAAATGAATGATAAAAACAAGAAAATTGATAAATACTAAATTGTTAAAATCATTAAAATATGAACATAGTCTGATTTGAAGTCTGAATGAGGATTAAGCTTTATTTAATTCCACACTAATTGTAACTGGCAAAAATGAATTTACGTGAAAAGACAAAGTGAAGGGGAGGAGTATGTGGGAGGACTTGACTACTTTTTAGCAGCCTCAGGTGGGTTATTAGCTCCCATGTCCATAGGAGTATCTTTCATGAGGTTTTCATTGTTGCCTTCGATCGGGAGAAGAGCTGGAGGTGTAACGAGCACAATTTCCATGTTATTAGGGGATTGAGTTTGGCCCGCCTTTTGGTCCACTTCATTTCTCCCATCCACTTTTGCCTCAAGTTTGGAGATACAGGACTGAATAAGTTTAATACAATCCTTCCTGGCCATTCGAACATCTTCTCTTCCTTCTGTTTCGATGTCATCTAGTTTAATAAGGTTCCGGGTGAGCATCTCGTCGAGGAACAAGTAGCCCTTGTCCTTCTTCGAGTTCCCCACAAAAACGTCCACTTCCTTCTCAAGCGCCTTCACATCGTCCGAAATGACCATTACTTTCTCAATTGGGTCTTTGGCAGGGCTCGGCTTCTTCGGCGGTGGAGTGGGCGAATGTTCTGCTGGCCGGGATGATTTTTGCGGCGAAGGGACTGGGGCTGGGCTTTTGGATCTCCCAACCCCGTCAACAGTGTCTTGATGATACACGTTGGAATTCCTTTCCTCCACAAAGATAGGGATGCGTCGGACTGACCCACTTGCTGTGGGACTCTGTGGAGGATTCTTACTTGAATTTCCGCCAAATTCGTGGATCGGAGGTTGGGCTTCGCCCCCTTCACTCCGTTTGTTTGAGAGCGGAGTCTTCAAATCCTCCCGGGACCCGGGTGGAGCTGACTGTGCCCTCACTCCGCGACCTTCCACCACTTCCGGAGCTGAAGAGCGTAGGGGGATTTCGGTCGTGTTGCTCTGTGTGTACTTCTTCTGTTTGGGCTCTTCTTGCCCATCGTGGTGGTTGCTCGTCGTGTTGATCACTCTGATGGGGATGACGTGTTCAGTCGTGTTGCCATCGCTGCCTCCGGAACCGGCCGAAGAGCCGCTGGCAGCAGAAGAGCAGCTGGAAGCCCCGCCGCCTGAATTGTGCCTCTCTCTACCAGTCTGTTGATGGTGGCGGAATTCGGGACCTCCGAAATCATTCCATTGAGGGCGACGCATTTGGGCGAACATTGGACGTTGACGAATATCGTCAAATACGCTACTGTGTGGGCTTGACCCTGAACTTCCTACACCGGACGAGAAAGGAAATCCACCCTAAAAAATAAAAACATATTATTTAGTTTTTTCATCATTTTACGATTTAATCATCGTTTTAATTATTTTAATAAAATATTTTCTTTATTTCCTTTCATGGAGAATTTATATTGGGTGGGGTTTATTTATATGAAGCAACATTGGGAATTGTTGAACAATTTTATAGTTTAGGAATTTATTAATTTAATCCCCAACCTGCTCCTCCTGCTCTATTGAGAGTGAATCGAGAGAGAGAATCAAAATAGGAAATACGTATAAACGAAAAAAGCCTTATATGACTTTTGTAGTAGTTAGGACATTTAATTGTTTAAGGACCCACCACTTAATGGTTTGTCCATTGTATTTCCTCTTTGTTAATTGGTTCCATCATTGTACATAGCATCAACCTGAGACCCACACACTTCGTAGCGTCATCATGTTCATAAAATTTTTAAGCAGGAAAACAAGCTGAAAACTAGTTTGAAGATCGACCATCGTATAATACCTTAATTGGACATGATGGCTTAAAAAGGAATTAGAAAACACTTCATTTGTAATATTAACTATGACCCAACTTTCCAATAGATATTTCTACATCTTGTATCAACAATTTGAGAACAACCTTAATCAATTTACATTATTAGCATTATTTACACACCCCAAGCGTTTATTACTCCATGAAATTTCATTTGTTGATCTCAACTTGAATAGAAAGATGAAATTCCAAAGTTTGTAGTTTTAAATGACCTTGCTTTACCATCATGATTACCTGTATTCAAAGAATACTAAAAGGTAAAGGTCAATTGATGCTATTAGAGTTTTACATCCAAACAATAATATTATTGAGCATACTTTATTCTACACCATAAAATACTATAGGTTTGTTTAGCAAGGGATTTAAAATTATAATACTATCTGTTATCTACATATTTGCTAAATGTAATAAAATGGTTACATTGTAATATTGGACTTTTTCACTAACTAAATACTTTTTCCTCGCTAATCAGAGCATTAAAAAATCAATCAAAACGTCCATTGTTTGAGACATTTTCTGCAATGTAATTTAACTCCTAATGTGCATTTGATGAATAAGGTGACCTTTATATTCTTTCAATGGGGAAAATTATATCAACAAAATTATGTTAATGGAAGGTTAATTTTACTTTATAATAGAAATATGTGGCGAGTCTGACAAAAGTATAATGTAATAATGTTTATTGATCTCCTCAAATGCCAAACTTTGAGTACTTATTTTAAAGCATATTCTCATTGAATGGTCATTGTGTGTAATCTGTCCTTATTCAAGTCATGATATTTGAATGCATTAAACTAAGGTATAAACATTAAATACACATAGTTCTTGTAACTTGTAAGGTTGTAAGTACAAAGATTATTCCAACCTAATTAGGCCAATAATATTTTGTCAACTAAAGCTTACTAATTTGGCATTTAAAGAACTATACAAATCAAATAGGCCATACTTGAGAAGTCATCTATTGTATTGTCCATTACATGCAAGCTGCTAACGAACTTAAAATTAAAATCAAGTGGTTAAGAGAAGGTTATAAAAATAGTAAAAAATATGAGAAATGGAATGTGAATGCATAATTTATTAGGAATTTAATAAATATCTTTATGTCTAGCAAAGTTGGTCTAATGCTAATGTCGTCCTATCAGTGAAGTTGCACTTTACTGATTGTATTAGCTTTAATTGTAATATAATTGCTAATAATTATCCTAGGAATGTGGTACTTGCCTCTCTCATAGAATATTCCACAGAATCCTCTCCTTGGTCCTTCACTTTATCTCTGGTACTCTTTCGATCAGGGAATAAACAACACAGACACTTCTTTAAATTCAGATTGGGTCTTGATTTTTTCTTAAGCTTTTGAAAGCAAATTTTCATGTCGAGAGCGTCTTGGCCGAGAGGTTCAAGTCGGTAAGACGCTAAGGAGGAAACTAGCTCGGGTATGAAGGGAATATTGCGAATTTATAGAAGTGCCAAGGTCCCACGCTCATTGCCCTAACAGAGGAAGAGGCCTTAAATGGTCAATGTTTTGTGATGGCCATTATAAGAAAGAGTACGGATCTCCTGAAGGCTCTCTCTCTCCTATTCCTACTATGGGGAATGGCGAGGATGATGCAGCCTGTGTTATTTACTAACAATCCCAACCATCCATACCTTAATAGATTATGTCTTTGCCTTTTTTACTCATTTTTTGTCATCTTTTAATTATTACATTATTATTCCAATTTAACCATGAATTTTTGAGGTGCTAAACATTTACACCCATTACGCTCCAGAGTACCAAAAAAAAGAAATGAGTGTTTTCATCAAACATCGAAAGTACCTACTTCAATGATAAATAAATATGACGAGAATGGGCCATTAAGGTAATATCTGTATTATGTATATAGAGGGAAAATGTAATATACCAACCACCCCAACAATAACTACCTGATACCATATTCACCCACGCGCTTCCCATTACTATCAATTCTACTAAGCATTTTTATGGTAATGGGAATTGTTTTCATAAATCAAGCAGTAAGAAGATGCCGGATGGACACATTTTTTCATAGTTGGTCAAATAATAGAAAGGAAATAGATCTGTATCAAAATATGTCAACTCGTTTAAAAACTTTATTGCGATTATAAACGCAATGATTTCTCTCATATATCTATTTGTCATGTCAGGCTCATATGCAATTTATTATTTACATATCGTTTTACAATATTATAATTTACTCTAGGTCAAAGTTTCACGTTACCATTAATCATATCTGCTCTCCTTTATCTTCCACTACCTAATTAATGTCTTTCTATTCATAAACCCAACGAAAGGTTCGATAGAATTTCCTTATTTCTTATCAAGATATTCGATCTTTGAGTCAAAGAGCTTTCTTCATTTCCTACACAATTTAATTGATTTTTGGGCATAACATAAATGAACATTAACTATTTACATATTTAACTATCCATCATATCATAATGTGATCTGATAAGTTGATTGTCTCTAAACTAATTTCCTTCCAAAATGAAACGCCGTTCAGATTTTCATTCATCACACTGAATCAGAATTCATTACACGATTACATCATTTTATCAAATTATTTATTGCAGGCATGAATAAAATATTTGAAATGAAAATAAATTCAATAATCAATCTTTTAAGTCCGCTAATTAAAGATAATAATTCAGTCTTTTTACTACTTGAATAATTGAATATCTTAAGAATCTTGTATTGCGTCATAAATAATTCAAGAAACTATTATTTTAAACCCAAATTCTCCAACTATTTAATATTAAATCTAGATTAGTAATTGTAAACAGGAAATAATAAATTAATAAATGTCTTTACCCTTGAAATTCTAGAGGGGAAGGAATTTCCGAAATCTTCATCGAAGAACATCTTCCGCTCCTTGTCCAATTCCTTTTTGAGATCGTCGACGAAGTTGTCAGAGTTAAAATTCTTGAACGGCGACTTTCCTCTGAGTCTCTCCGCCAAACTTGGCCTCTTGGTCTCTCCACCAGAATTTGAGTTTGGTGAGGGCGAAGAATGGTCAAAAGACATGAGGTTGAGTCCCCAATTGCATTTCCTTTAGGGCAGCTGATTGAAACACTTGGACTGGGTCGTTGGGAGTGTGCGGCAAAGTCGAGAACTCACGAGAAGTTTCTCTACTTCTCTTCTCGAACCATCATTTGGCGAGGAACATGAGCGGCCCTCCTCATCCTTCCGACCCAAGAGAGAGCAACGAGCAACCTCATCATCCTCACAGCACCCATTTTCCTCCTGCTCCTGATCCTGGGGTAAGTTTGCCCATGACGTCAGGCTGAGGTTACGTAGTTCCTTGCTGATTCACCTCTCTGTGTGCAAAAAATGACACTCTTCCTCTCATCCTCTAATATTAAACACACCCAATTCCTTTCAATTCAAAATCAAATATCCTCTATGTGATGGATAAGATAAATCTATATGCAACATCCTCCCTCTTACTCCCTCGCAACTCCACGAGATCCTCAGGATCAAACCCTGTGGAGGTCGTGGGTAGTATGTATAAGGATAATGCTTGGTATATGCATTGGATATAAATAATATTTATTTTTTATATATTTTTACACTTGCCAATTCTATAGGTGTTCTATATTAGGAATATTTAAACATTTTATGTAGTTAAAAGTAAATACACACATGATGGATGAGAGGAGTTTTTATTGTTTTATTGGAGTATCAGCGAGAAATTTGAAATTGCAAATCATTGTTCTTAAGTTCATTCTGTCGAATTCAATGCGTCACCTTCACTTGAGAACAAATAACCATATATAAAGCAAATGTTTTTACGCACAAATTCTAATGACATGAATGCTCACCAATTTGACTTTTCATGATGAATGATGATGATGACTTGAATAATAAGCATACAATGTACAATGGTATAAGAGAGAAGAAATGAGATTTTATGCTTTTTTATAAGATTATATCACCACCACGTAGTAAAATAATTAATTATCTAAATTATAACAAAGGTCAATATGAACAAAGGTGATGTTGTGTTGGCATATACGATTTTCTATATTAGGTATATTATTGCTCATCTTCATGAAAAACACAAACGTGCAAAACATTTATTTATAAAATATTTTAATTAACTACTGTATATTATGAGGGCTTAATGGATGACTTTAAAAATTGACTAAAGATTTTGTTAATTATTTGTGTAATTCATTTATTTTCTAGGAACATAATAAAGTGCTGTCTTCTACCAAAGAGTCGACCCAGATTGAAGAAAATAAGCGACTCGAGATGCTCATCAAAATGAAAGAACTCATTAAAGAAAGTCGAGATACAAAAACCCATTTTTATGATGAGCAGGCGAACATTAACGAGCTTAAATTTATCAAAGAAAGAAAAAAGGCTAATGTGAAGTTTGGTAAATATAAATAAAACTTAAAATTTTATCAAAGGAATTCTAAAATATTAATGTAAAGCTTTGCCATATTGTTTACATTTATGTTTATTTTTGAAATTAGTTTCTGCTATGAAGAAAATGATTGGCGTTTCAAAAATTCTCAATAACTTCGAGATTGAAAGTGAGAAAATGTGTGACCAAAGTGAAGACCCGATTACAAATGCCATTGGACTGAAATATGATCCTTCACTTCCATCAATTCCATGTAAGATTGAACATCAGAAAGACCTTATTGGCATTTTGAAAGAACTTTCAATGCCTGAGAAAGCAGAGCAAGATATTAGTGTGAATATTACATTCCCTACTAAAGAAGAATTGGTAATTGAAATATTATTTAGAATATTATTAACATTAACTTTATTTTACAAGATTTGTTTATAAAGCTCAAATCTTATAATTTTTATTATTAAACTACATAAACTTCTGTAGTTAAAACCAATTAATCATTTATGTAAACATAATGTATCAGGAGGAGAAATATTCCAAATTGAAGAAAATTTCTAAAGACTTTGAGGATATCCAACAACGCACAATGGATCTGGTGAAAGAAAATGACGGTTCACTTCAAAAGAACATTTGATTCTATTTAAAGTTATCAAACAACTTCCTACGATTCCTTTTTTCATAATAAAAATCAATTTGTGAATATTTTATTTGTGGACTATTCTAATATTACATAATTTAACCCGTATGATAAATATGCAAAAATTACAATTACTTAATTAATACTTAATACTTACAATTATTTAATTAAGTCTAAAAATTTTTGTATACAAAAATATATCTTTATACTGTGTATAATCATTTGTAAAATAAAAGAAGTATTGATACAAAAATACAAATACGAATATTGCATAAAACGCAATTTATTTCGAGTCAAATTAGAAAAGAATTTCAGATGATTAGTTTTCATAAGATGAGATATACCAAATATACCTACGCCACACGCAATACCTACTCACAATTTTGCATACAATTCAACTATCACGCCAATCTCGGCGTCTCAAATATAGCATATAGCAATAAACCATGATACCCCGAATACTGTACATCAGACTACAAAGTGGAGTAGAAGCCCTCCTTATTACAACTTTAAGCATGATCTGATATTCTGATGCGGCCACAACGAGGTCTTCGTATTTTATATCTCTGCTTTTGAGTATCTCGTTTCAATTTAAGTGACCCGAAATCTTAATTTATCCAACTTTACTTCATCTAACAATATGGGAAAGATAAAAAAGAAGGTAATAATTTACATTTTGTGTCATTTTGACTTTAATTATATTCAAACTTGATATTTAACAATGAGTATTATTTAATTCATAACTTTGTATTTATAATATAATTCATTTCATTTTAATGGCAATTTCTTCTTTTTATTAAAGTATGAATCAGGGGAAGCTTCCCATTACTTTACAAGGAAGCAATCTTTGCGGAAGCTCCAGCTAAGCTTGAAGATGTTTCGTCGTCTCTGCATTCTCAAGGGCATTTATCCACGGGAGCCAAAGAACAGGAAGCGGGCACAATCGGGAGCCACAGACAAGAAAACCTTGTACTTAAAGAAAGATATCCAGTTTCTTCTTCACGAGCCCATCGTTTGGAAACTTCGCGAGCATAAAGTTTTCATGAAGAAAAAGGCACGTGCCAAGGCCTTGAGGAATTTCGATGAGTTAAAGCGGCTCAAGTTGAATCAACCCTGTTACAAGCTTGACCATATTGTGAAGGAACGATATCCTACTTTTATTGACGCTATCAGAGACCTCGACGATTGTCTCACCCTCACTTCTCTCTTCTCAACCTTTCCCAATTTAAGGTTCGTCCCCTTGTCCGTCTCGCATCTCTCCCGGAAGCTCACAGTGGAATTCATGCATTACATCATTGAAGCCAGAGCCCTGAGGAAGGTCTTCATTTCAATCAAAGGATTTTACTTCCAAGCAGAAGTCAAAGGGCAAACTGTGACTTGGATCATTCCACACAATTTCAGCTTCCAACCCCAATCCTCCGACGATGTCGACTTTCGTATTATGGGAACTTTTGTCGAATTTTACAACACGCTTCTTGGCTTCATCAACTTTCGTCTCTTCCATTCTCTCAACATCTTTTATCCCCCAATGCTTTGTTTGAAGCATTCAGAGACAGCGAAGGACAAAGAGCTCGTGACAGAAGAAGAACTCGTGTCTGAACGAGTCGCTGCTCTCAATATGAGTTTAGAAAAAACGAAGGATATTGTTCAAGAGGAAGAAGTCGAACTTGACGAATTTGTGAATAATGACGATCCTTCAAAGATAGAAGAGCTGAAACAAGAAGCAGAGAGGATTAAGAAGCTGAAACGTCTCTTTGAAGGCATGAAGGTTTATCTTAATCGGGAAGTGCCGAGGGAGCCGTTGGCCTTTATTATCCGGGCTTTTGGTGGTGAGGTGTCGTGGGATCGGACACTTTTTCCGGGAGCCACATTTGATGAGAATGATGAAAGTGTAACTCATCAAATTGTCGATCGCCCAATTTCCGGGAAGCAATTCGTCTCTCGGTATTATCTCCAACCGCAATGGATCTTTGACTCGGTCAATGCAAGAACTCTTCTTCCCTGCCAGCTGTTTTTCCCTGGAGCAGTTCTTCCTTCACATGTTTCACCATTTAAGACAGAGAGAGAAGGAGATTACGTTCCGCCAGAAAAGAAGAAGTTCTTTGACCTCGAGAAGGGAATCATTGCTCCTGAAAAGCCCTATGAAGAAACACAGGGAAATGAGGAGGAAGAAGACGGAGAAGTTGAGGACGATGATTTGGAATTATTAGAAGGGGATGATGATGATGATGATGATGATGACGAAGAGGAAGACGAAGAAGATGAGGAGGAGGATGACGAGGATGAAGAAGGAGCTGAAGGAGATGAAGATGAAGTTAAGATGAGGAAGAATCTTAAGAAAGAAATGAAAGTAGAGAAAGGTAAATTGGAAAATGTGGATTATATCAAGATGCGGGACGATGAAGATAAAGAACAATATCGTCTCCGAGTGATGATGATTAGAAACAAGCATAAGAGACTCTACAAGCGGATGATGGACTCTCGTCGGCGTCGTCGTATTGAAGCGGACAAACTTGTTTCGAAACGGAACTCCCTTGAGGGTAAAACGAGTAAAAAGAAAAAGGGGAAGAAAGCTGCAAGTGCGACTTGATTGATTTAAATAGCTTCAAGATTTAATTTTTTTCTTTGAATAAAGCTGAAATCCTTATTAATATTTTTCAATATTCATTAATTAAATATTTATGAAATTATGCAGAAAAAAAGAAAAGTTAGCTAAAAGTCATTTAATTGAAAAATCTTATTTCATATCTAAGTCATAAACATTTATTTGAATAATAAATGGTAAATATAGGCTTTAGGTTATAGTATAGTTTCAACATTTAAGGCTTCATTTCATTTATTTACTTATTGTTAGACTCAGAAGGAGATTAAATTCTCTCAGGATCAATAATTAAGTATTATTAATAAGTTTAAATAAGGCACGATTTGCTTTATATTAATTTACTTTTATCCTTCTGAATTTTGGATTAATTTTGTGATTTTTGATGCAATATAAAATACTTAATAGTGATGTATCGACAAATGTGCATGCAGTGCTATTACATATACCATATTTTAATATAATTTAAAAAAATTTGGCTGCTTCACTGGTTAAAATTATTTACAATTTCAACAGTTTTTACTATATTATTTTAAACAAAAGTAATCACAACAAAATGGACGAATAATTTTCATTTGAAATGTCAAAAAGTCTTGTCTTGAAAAGTCTTCGTTTTAGTGATGAGATTGTAAATTATATCATAACTTTTAATATAAATACCTATATCAATTTTTTTCATTTTTGTATACCTAACAATAGGTCGTGAACTGTGAACATTCTTTCGGTTGATCGCTGATGTGATGTATAAGTGTAATATTAAGGCACTTAATGTTAATGTCAGATTCATTATTATCATATCTAATGTAATCCATCTTTCATGAATAGATTCATAGGTAGTTATAAAAATCTGAAAATCTATACCAAGTTTGATACCAATCAATAAGTACTAAATAAGTAGCATTAAACAATAAATACTCGTAAAAAATTACAAAAAGTTGATGTGGTTTAGTAGATATTCACATTGGAATGTATGTAATAAACTTGGTTATAGTTTATACAATAATATAAATAATATTACATAACTAGCTATCAGATTCGGATTTAAGAGATTGCCATTCAAAGATCTCAAAATGTCACAAATAAAAGATTATAATTCGTGTTTCATAAATGCATTAAAGTATTCATTAATCATGAATTAGAGTTACTTTTTAAACAATCTAATTAATTTAAAAAATAATAATTTGTCTTACATTTAAATATCAATGACACACAAAACATTAAAATCGTAAGCTGTAATTGTGTCCGATAATATTGTACTTTAATTCTAAGCTGTAACAAAGAGATAATACATCCACATTTAATTAAAAGCTGAAGTTATTTGCCATTAATACTTATATGTACTATAAGTAAATAATAGCCACACCTTTGTTCATTCATTATTATAGTTAGCATTTCTTTATAAATTTATATAAACTATAGAGAATAGAGAGGCAAAAACAGTTTAAAACAGACTAACCAGTTATAAAATCACTAATAAATGATATAAAAAATTGTCATCATTAAAGAGAGAAATATACTGGAAGATGCAATGAGAACTCCTGTGCTTTTTAATGCCTCTGGATCTCCTGTAAATAAAATACATGAGTGTTTATCATTAATGGATAATGTAATAGTTAACATTGTATAAGTTATAAAAACCACTATGAACTAACCAAGAATGAATTCTTGAGTAGGAGATGACATTTTTCCATCTCCTCCAAGAGAGTACGCAAGGACACGAAGTGCATACATTTTCCCAGGTTGAAGATTTTCAATTGTCACTTGAAGTCTTTGAGAGCCGATTCTGACTTGAGTGTCATTGGCAGTAGAAATGTCTTGATCCGCTTCCCAAATCCTAACTCTGTACCCAAGCAATGCTTCTTCTTCACTACTCGGAGCCACATAACGCCATGTAACTTTAATTGTTGAAGGGTCAAGGGCTATAACAGTCACAGCAGTCGGTGGCTTTTGTGGGGCTTTCTTCAAAGTTCGCTCGAATTGAGCTTCGCTCATGGGACCCGGTCCAGCTGCATTGTAAGCAGATACTTGAACATAGTAATAAGTGTTTGGTTGAAGACCGCGGATCAAAGCCCAAGGTTCAGTCGACCGACTCAAATAATTGATCGCTTCAGGATCATAGAGATTCGTCTCAATCTTTGGCCAGTATCGAATCTAAGTAAAAGGTAAAAAAAATAATTAGCCTATACTAAAGATACATTATTATTGCAATAATTACGAATTATGGTTTAAAAATATAGTTGATTATTTATTTTCCTTACCCTGTATCCGATCAGTTTTCCTCTGACTTTTTCTCTCGTTTCTTCAACAGGGATCCAAGTCACATTGATGGCAGTTGAATTGAATGGCCTTGGAGTAACTAAAGAAGGAGCAGCTTGAGGCATATCTTCAGCAGTGTATATTTTCTCTGGGCCAGATTCAGGTCCAAATCCCATGTCGTTTTTAGCCTTTATTGTAAATAATATTACATTAAATATTAATGCAAGTGTCAGTCAAAAATCAACAATTATAAACATGTTAAAATCAACAATTTACCTGAACTTTAACTTCATAAAGAGTGTAGTAATACATTGAGGGAATGTTCACCACGTGCATTCCAATATTTCCCCATTTCTTAAGTTCAAGTGTTTGGTATTCATCTTCAGCCGTTTCTTTAACCCTGCGCCAAAATATCTTGTAAAAGATTCCAGGTGCATTTTGATCTTGAGGTCTCAGCGGCTAATGAATTATACAAAAGATTATAATCTCATAATGAAATGCAAAGAAATTAAGTGTCAAATCATATTTGGTCAAACTTACATCCCAAGTAATAGTAAGGGAACCAGTTTTTCCGCCACCTCCGCTAACATTCGCAGGTGCAATGAAAGGTCTATCAGGAGGAGTATTGTACGAAGGTGATGGAAATGATGCAGGACCATATCCAAATTCATTTGCAGATGAAACCCGGAATTCATATGTTGACCATGGGCTTAAAACTCCGTATAGTTTGGCTTCCTTTCTTCCTTCGACCGGAGCTCGTAAAATGTTACGATCTTCCAGAACATTTGAAGTTTGATCTATTTGTATAATATGAATTTAATTCGAATCATTTATAAAGTCAAAGGATATGATGGAAATAGATTATTTACTTGGATAAGATAATAGTCTCCATTCAGAGTCCCATTGGGTTCTTCCTTCAATTCGGAAATAATATGAAGGAGCTCCATTCGTTGCACCATCAGTCCAAGTAATCCTGGCACTTGTTGAAGTCAATTCAGATGCGTGGACTCCGCCTAAATTATTTTCAAAAATAAATATTAAACAGATAATAAGATTATTACTCTATAGATAAGTATTCAAACGTCTTTTCGGAAATAAATATAAAGTGAATAATAAAGTACTTGTATATAGTATTCAAATCAACTATTTACCTGGAGGCCCAGGAGGTCCTTTAACTTCAATTCGTGTCACTGATCGCAATTTTCCTACCCAAGTGTTCACTTCACATTCATATTCTCCTTTGTCTGCCAGGGTCAAGTTATACAATTCCAAGTAGCCCGATCGTGGATCAAGAAGAATTCGATGATAATTGTGATTTAACTCGTCAATTCGAACTCCATTGTGTTTCCAAACGTAAGCAATATCGAGAGTGTCATCTGCGTCAGCTCGACAACGAAGTGAAAGATGTCCACCAACAGTGTAAAATCCTTGATCTGGAGGATATTCAATAAGACGAGGTCCACGCAAAACAACCACTTTTCCTGAGCTTTCGTCAGTTCCTAAATGATTCTGGGCAATGCATGTGTAAATTCCCTCATCATCTCGAGATACAGGATTAATGAGCAAACTGCCATTTGGAAGAATTCTTCGCTTTCCTCCTGCTCCTGTTCCAATCAAGTTTCCATCTTTTCTCCAAAGGAATTTCGGTCTTGGTGCAGCTTCTGGTTCACATTTTATTGTCACATTTCCGCCTTCGCCAGCAATTATTACTATGTCGAGTGGTCTCTTTTTAAAACTTGGTCGAATCACTAATAATTAAAAAAAATCATGTTTTTAGTTGTCGGTTAGAATGAAACCTGAAAAAACTTAAAATCTTATTATTAATAAGTTATTTACTAATTAGTATATTAAAGATATTGAAGATTTACGCAAAATTCGAAGTTGTCCAGAAGAGAAAGTCGCAGCAAGAGAGTTATTCGCTCTACATTGATACATTCCAGCATCCCTTTCTTCGTCAAGATTCCTGATTGTTAAAATGCTATCACGAATTAAATATCGACCTAAATCTTCAGTTGGAATTTCTTCAGGTGTCAAAGGCCGACCGTTTCTGTACCACTGATATGATAAGTCAGGAATACCAAATGCTTCACATGTCCATTGTAAATCCGATCCTTTGTCCAAATGACGATCCCCAAGTGGAATGATAAATTTTGGCTTGGCTGAAGTGAAATGACGTAAATTATAAACAATTTATCATTCCAACATAATCAAGCAAAAATTAATTATTGATTAAGGTCATAAATTCAATTACCTTGTATGCTTAGAGTTACAGAGCTTTCTTGGGACAATCGACTGTTTGTGGCTCGACAAATATATTCTCCTTGATCTTCGACTCTCACTTTCTTAAGAGTGAGAACTCGTCCGTAGTTTGTAATTATGGCTCCACGGGGTAATCCATAATGTTTTCGAGTCCAATTGTACGATGGAACAGGGCTAATTAAATGAGAAATGTGTTAAAACTCAAGTTTTAATTTTAACATTATGAGATTGAGAATATACAGGTAAATCTGTGGAGAATATCGGTTCGGTATTTAATTTATAAAGTAGGCAATTCAATGTGTATTATGCTTACTATCCAAATGCTACGCATTCTAAGCGAACTTCTTGACCGGCAATTGGAGCTTCAGGAAACGCTTTTGGAAAATTGTTTGGGAATTTCAACTGCTGGTAGTTGGCTAAATTATTATAAAAATGTATTATTAAAGTATACAAAGTGCAATTACCAGTTTAAAATAGAAAATAACTATCTTAAAAATACGAACTATCATGAATTGAATATTGCATGTTCATTCATACCATTAGAAACAACTTGAAGTGCAAAGAATGGCCCGTTTCTCCCAGAATCTGAAACAGTACTTTGGACAGTACAACTGTAATTATCTTGATCACTCATGTCAACAGCCGAGATGTATAAATTGCCATCATACGACACAAAAACTCTCTGATCTTCTTCCACAAAATTGGGAAAATACTTTCTTGCCCAGTAATAGTGAACTCCTAGATAAGTATAAACAATAATGAAATGACTATAAAAATTAAACTTTCAATGAGACATTAAAAACAGGCTCGTTGTTTTATATAAACAATAAGTATAAACCAGGATAATGTTGAGGCGGGTCACAGTAAATAGCTTTTCCCCAGTACTAAACAAAATAATAAATCAAAAAGTTAGTGCCTATATTAATTACATTTATTAAGTTAGTCAATAAGTCAATTATTACTTGTTGTCCAAGTTCGACAGAACGAGCCAAAATGAATTCTCCAATGTATCCAAAAGATAAACTGACACTCTCAGAAATGATTGAACCAAACTCATTGGAAGCAACACAATGATAACTTCCTCGATCATCCTTTTGCTTAGGAGATTCAATGATAAGGGTTCCGCCGCTGATGGTGTATTTTGAATTTGCAAGTGGATCAATAAAGATTGATTTCAGAGTGGAATTGACATATTCTTCACGATACCATTGGTAAGTTGGGGCTGGCCATCCACCAGCAAGGCAGCTATAATATCATAAAAATTCATATTATAACACTAAAATTCCATTTGAAATGTGTAATATGCAATGTGCAATAATGTGGCGAGATTACCCCTTGATTGATGTAATTTACAATGCATGTTAAAGCATATTTAAAAATTAAACTAACTTTAATGAGACGTAAGAACGAAGTTTGTTCCGAGAAACATCGTAAACAGCATTTTCAGGTTGTTGGATGAAATAAGGACCTTTAGGGACTTTCTTAGGATCCAAAATTTCCAAACCATATTCAAAATCACGATCATCAACAACAATGTATGGAACTTCGGACAGAGGAACTTCGCAAATGAACAAGAACATGTCCTGTCCAGTTACACGAAGCAATCCCCATCTTCCTCTCTTGTCAGAAAAACTATATCAATAAATAAGTATAGTATTAGCAGTTGTCATTTTATTTTTTCTGATATATCAGTTATTTAGTGTTAAACGTTGGTCAATTCTGATTTACCTGTACGCCAGAATATTATTATTTTGATTCAGCAGCACTGATGGTTGATCTTGAAGAAATGCTTGATCCAAGTTAATCATTTGCGAATTGTCGGCATTTACCCAACTACCAGGTGAATTTTGTCGAACTGATGTATACCTGTAGTTAATCATAATAAATTAATTTTCAGCTAATTTTAAAACAAATTGCATATTTAATTATTATAATAGGATTAAATGGCTGTAAAAATATAGATATTTAAGTAAAGTATTCCACAACTTACCAATTTCTATGCTGAGGATCAATGGCATTTAATTGCCTTACAATCCAACTATGTTTTTCAATAGTGTTAATTGAAACAAGATTTGCAGCATGTCCATAAATCTAAAGTAAAAAATCTTACAATGAATATAAAACTGTATATAAATTGGAAATTGTTTGATTTACTTGACAAGTTCGTTGTGCATCATCTCTGTTATGAATTGGTGACCGAACAAAACGAAGACAAGACAGCTTGTACATTTCCCATCCAGGAGGGCATACTTTCTCTTCCTGTTGAATGTAGTTGATGTTGTCGAAGAAATCTGGTCTATTGTTGGGGAAATTAAAATTGGGAGGATTATATTCCCTCGGATTATTGAATTCCCGTTGAGGATTGATATTGCCACTCGGATTATTAAAAGGGTTGTTGAAATCTCTTTGGTTTGGATTTCCACCAAATGGATTGTTGAACGGATTACTATTAGAAAACGGTCTTTGCGTCACTGGATTGAACGGATTTGGGTTGAAGAATCCACCGGGTCCGGGAGTCCGATTGTCAATTTGCCCAAAGGAATCCCGAGGAGTTTGAGTGGGCGAGAAAGGATTGAAAGGATCTCTGTCTCTTTGATCAATCTCATTGGTATTTTGGAATGGAAATGGATTATCTCTCTGTCCAACGCCTCCATAAAATTGGACGAGACAAAGGGATAAGTAGAGATATCTCTTCATCTGCAAAGAAAGAATATTTGATAAATTATAACTTTAAAGTATCGAATAAGCACAGGTAATACATAAATGTTTATAATGCATTAAAAAGTCAGTTAATGATATACACTTACAATTAAGCTCGAGGAATTGAAATAATTATTGAGTTGGAGTACTTGAAAGTCTTTTGCTCATACTGAAGAAACAAAGAAACTTCCTCAGGTTGATAAGATGAAAAAACTTTTCAAAGATCGATATTCCTGTTAAGTTTTAAACAAAGATTTAGGGTTGGGAAAGAAAATAAACACCGGACGTTAACGATCGATAATCGATAAAATAAATTACTCTGTCCAATATGGTTGTTAGATCTAAATTAATGGCTTACATTAAGAAGACAAGAAGAACAGCTCTCAAAATCAGTCTGGAATTTCTGCTAAAATTCTATAAAAGTGTAAATATTAATAGAGAGCTGAAATTGAAAGAATTTGGATACACCTTACTCCATAGGTGAATCATGAATATAGTAAATACCTGGCTTTGTAACTTGCTGCCACACCTGTCAGGAAGAGCGGTACGCTCAGGTGGGCTGGCGTTAAAAGAATCAACGAATGAGTCAACAGGTGAGCACGTGTGATGTCATAAGATATCCATTACGAACTTACCAAAGTTCCATGCATGTAGTTCTCTTCTTTTTCTTTTCATTGTAATCAATAATAAGAAATAAAACAAAATAATCCGAAAGCTGACTGATCGAACTCCGAATTTCGAATTATTTACCATTTTGACAGATCAGGAAAGGATCTTTAGATTTGAAATCTTGTTGGAATATAAATTCTGCTACGTTTAAAACGAATTGGGTTCTCTTTTGCTCTAATATATCAATAAAGTCAATTAAAGTTTTCTTTCCGTTTTTCGTCTTCGTAAATATTAAATTGGAGCTACTAAAAACGTCAAATTAATTAAAAATATCTTTAATCATCCTTGTAATTTAATTTTCATTATATTGAACAATTTTAATTAAGATATATTTTAATTATATCATTGAAGCTCAAAAGTTAGATAATTTTCATTGTCTTTCATGGATCTTAAATTTTTCTTCACCTTTTCAAAAATCGAATTGTAGATCAAATTGCTTATATAATTAACTAACAACCATGTTAAGTGAACCTTAACTAAGAATTTTAATATTTATTCCATCCTCCAATCCGAAATGTCAACTACTGGAGCCAAAATGGAGAATATTGGTTTGACCACCGAAGAGGCTTTTGAAAGGCTATTTCAAGATTTAAATAACAAACTTGATGCTTATCATTTGGAGAAAGGAAGGTAATAAAATAATCCCAAATTATGTTCCATTTAGTTCTGAAAATTATTAATTAAGCCAATTCTATCTTGTCTATCGTAATATGAATATATTTTATATAATGGCTGATTAACGATTATGATTAATATGCTATAATTTATATTTCTCAGGAACTGGCAAGAAATATTGCGAAGTTCTTTTTCGACAAAAAGTCATCATGCAATCATTACTTGGTGTTCATTCGCGGTGCTCGCCATTGAGAGCTTCATAATCTTAATACTTTTTATTGCCAATTTCGGACAAACATGGACAAATTTGATTCCAGAAGCAATACTAATGATTGTTATTGGAGCCTTCAACGTCTATCTTGTTATTTGGGAAAACTACAAACGTATTAACGAACTTCCTGTCAAAATTCAAGCTGCATTGATAAATATTAAAGGTTAGTTTCACATGAATTTGGAAATTTCATAATAAGCAATGATACAAAATTCAAGGTTGAATAACTTTTACATACCTTAATTTATTGTAGACATACTATTAACTTTTTTTAAATTTTAGTCTCAAATTCGGAGTCTCACAAAATTGATTCTTAATTTTTTCAGAGGCTGTTGCAGATGTCAAATGGAAAGAAGAGAATTATCCCAACTTGTACATGCCATTTTCTCCTTGCATCACAATGCAATGGTGTTACAGGAATAAGACGCTGGTCAACTTACCATGGGCTCTTTTGGTGCCAGGAGATCTTATATTACTTCAACCTTCTCAAAAAATCATTGCCAAATGCCAAATGCTTCATGTAATCAACTTTTTCATTTTTACTGCTCAAGTGTGCTTAAATTGCATATTTATATTTTAGAATGAGGAGGTTCTAAGCGCCGGTGGGTATTACACTGTAAAGGATAAAAACTCAATGGAAAGAAATGAAGGAAACATCAATAGACCACGTTTTCATGTAAGATTTAAAATTAATTCATTTACTTCATGTTTTATACATTTATTTATGCATGTTTTGCTAAATTACATTTTTTAAATGATCATTTGATAATTATTTTATTAGGTTCCATTGCAAAGTAGACTGGCAGTTGTGGTTGAGTCACCATTTTTAGACATGGTTGATATCATGTTAAATGAATATGGAAAAAGCCCTTCAACATTTTACAACAAAGAGCGGTAAGTGTGTCCCAAGTTCTCAATTCACATTTATTTCAATATATAATTTTTGATATTGAAACAAGTAGAAAATTCATAATGGTTGAAACGAAAATTAATTTGCAGGCACAACATCGTTTCACGACTAGTTGAGTGTATTTTGCTTCCTACATCTCTCATGGTGTTTGTTATCATCTGCATGATCCGAATGTTTAATCTTCCGAATTGGCTTGGGGTCCGTGTGGCTCCGATGAGCGAGCTTCTTCTACTTCAGCCGATGACATATACATATCCGTTGATTCCACTCAGCCTACCGATTATTTGGGTTATTTTACATTCGATCGGCAATGCCAAAATTCACACTTTTTTCAATCTTCGTACTAAATCATTATTGAAGGTATTATATAAAATTTAATGCATTTGATTCATATAAAACAAATGAAAGGATGTTTTTCATTGTTTTAGCATAACTATTAATTTAAATTTCCTTAATTAATTCCTTAATTTCTTAATATTTAGACTGAAAAATCATATGAAGAAAAATGCAGCGAAGAAGACACGAGCACCGAAACTATTGATCTCAATTTTAAATCACTTTATACTGAAATTTGGAAATACTTTAGAGGGAAGGAAGAGACACTTCATAGGTCTCAAAATTTGCTTCATGTTCTTGCATCAGTTACCGTAAGATTCAAATATAAATACCAAATATTTTAAAGGTAGTATTATACGGTAGTATTACCGTTTATAGTATTAATTACGCAATAAGTTTATTGAAAATAATTAATACGTTTTTTATATTTTAGGCCCTTTGTTGTGTTGATAAAAAGGGAATTCTCAGCTGGGCGAACCCGACAGCTGAAAAAATATTTTTTTTAAAGTCTGATGTTGATCCAAAGACAAAACGAATGGAATCAAATCCAATTGTTTTGGATATTACTCATGATACTAATAATGCATTTAAATTGAATTTTGACGATGTGTCTTGGGAAAATTACATCTATAATTTGAAGCCACTTGGATTAAATATCCTGCTAAATACTTGCAATCGAAATGTAATTTTTTTTAAATATTTCGCGTTTTGACATATTTTAATATTTATTTACACGATTCTTGTAATTTTATATAATTTTATATAATCATTTGTTTTATACAGACAAGATCAGCTTATTCGGCATTTCATTGTCACATTTCACATGAGTTACTAACGAATGGAAATGACCTTGTCGTTCCAGTTACATCTCGACGGTAAAGTCACTTTCTCGACATTATCTTTAAATAATATATCTGTATTATGTATAATTATGAAAATTATAGATATTTACTAACTAATACAATATAATTGATATGTTTATTTAGGTGTTTATGTGAAGTTGCTCGAATGATTGGATTTGGTGACAAGGCCACCGATGCATTCAAATTGGAACAAGAGCTTTGTACATTTAGAAATATTGTAAAGACATTTTATGCCTTTAATTTATTTTCTAAACTTTTTTTGTTTTTCTGCAATCGACATCAATTGTATATTTTTATTCATAAAACAAATTATTATTTTTTATCAAAAATAGTTTCTTATATTAAACTTTCTATTAAATTGTACGTTAGGAATCCGATGGAATTTCAAGAAATAAACTGACAAAGGCAAAGATAAAGTTCGCTTTCCCGCATATGATGAGCATTGTGGCTAAAGAGCGGGTTACACAGAGTTTGCAATTAATGGCACAGGTAATCTAAATACATACATTAGAATAACATTTTGAAATATTATTATTGAATAATAATAATTTCAATAACATATTGTACCAAAAGCAAAAGAAGTTAATTTATTTATATGATATATCTTTTTATTAGGGAACTGGCGATTTGATTTTGGATTCTTGTGAAGATTTTTGGGATGGTTCAGACCTACGAGTTTTAACAAATAACGAGAGGAAAGTAATTCTCGATTTTTATCAAAGAAATTCTCTCAGTGCAATCTGCTCGGCATTCGCATATAAACCACTAACGGCAAAAGTAAATTCAATTAATTAATTAACTTTATTTACGAAATGTGATGTCTAAGTAAAAATTATTGTATCGATTCTTCTTTTTTTAGATTTCCAGTCACCTTGCATCTTTTTACGTGGAATTAAATCCATCAAAAGGAATTTTACCTTACAATCTTTTCCCTCAAATTGAGTCTCTCGAGCCAGTTTTTGAGAAACGTAATAGTAGTGCTTCGACGGGTAATCTTATAATAAAAAAACTAAATACAAATTATATAAGTATGGGTTAAAAAGGATATAATTACCCATCGATTAAAATATTTTTTAAATTTTCAAACCAATTCTTTTCATTTATAGACTGCCTCGTCAATTTGACTGACATTGAAAGGAAGAAAAGCGAAAAAGATATAGCCGATTTAGATGGAACAATTGATTCTCAAAATAAGCAAATTTTTATTGGAATGATTACAATGCAATATCAAGCTATCTTGTCAATGGTATAAACTTGACTAAATATTTAATTTTTTGCAATTTATTGTTCAATCATTTTATTGAATTTACTGTAATTTTTATTCTAGAATGAATAAGCATACTTTTTTTAAATTTTCAGGTTCGATTCATTGAACAACTTGATCAAGGTAAATTATTATTATTTATTAAATATTTTTGTATGAAGGAAATAATGACCAATTACCAATTTTGAATTCTGTTTAATTCATGATTATTTTTTTCATCAGCCTGCATTCGATTTGTTCACTTTTCAAAAGAAAATGAGCTTCGTTCGAGAATTTTTTCCGAAAAGATGGGACTTGAATCTGGTTGGAATTGCCATATTAGTCTGAGCGGAAAATCTGATCCTGACGAACCTCAAGAATGCGAGACACGAAATCAAAGTGATTTTGATCAAACTTCCAGTAAAAACTTAGATTTTCGAATCTTAAGCGAGAAGAATACCGCCAGAAAGGAATTCTTGCGAAGGTCAACGGCAGTTTATGAAGTGAATCAATCAGAAGAACAGAACCAATGTTTACTTCAAAGAATTAGTTGCTCCGTTCCTGCAATTATTGCATTAAAAGATGATGTTGAGCACGATCCCACGAAAGAACTCCGAGAATCTTCTTGTCCGCCGCGGCTCTTGCCACCAAAGAGGAAAGGGTCTTATGCGAAAAAAGAAAAATGTGAAAGCATTCCTAATTCACCAGCAGAAAGTTTTCAAGTCATTTGTGACTCGACTTCGCCTGAAGAAATTCCTCTACTTGAGGCTGAAAATCCTAATAAATTGAAAATTGAAAACAATCCGCTTGCAAGGCTTAGAAATGAACAATCATTAACTCCGACTGAATCCGTTACAGAAATGTATGATTTAGTTGAACATCCAACACCACTTGGATTTGATATGTCGAATCGAGCAAAACTTCCCAAAGGAATTCAAGAGGTAAAAGAAGTCATCTTTTTTAAATATTTTACATCGATATGTTAAAAAATAAAATCAATCTAATCTTAATTCTATATCTCTAGATTCGACCACATCTTGAAAACGTGGACAATGTACCACTGCTTGTGTCTCTTTTCACAGATTGCAATGGTGAGTACAAGTTAATCACCATTTAAGTTTAATATTTATGAAAATGGATTTTATCAAATTTTAGCTGACAATGCAATTGAGATGACAAAAATTATGCAAGATTATGGAGAAATTGTTCTACTAATTGGCTCGGTTGCAAATTTAGAAAATAGAAGATTGTTTCTTCAAGCTGATGCGAGGTATTTTGTTTAAAAACAATTGATTTTAAGGCAAGGTTTACAATGATAGTAAATATACGTAATCTTTATATAATATTTTTAGCATTGCACTTGAACCCATGTATCCACAAGCATGTCAAAAACAAGAATGTTTTGTGCATCCTCCGGAAGACAAATTAGCTCCGACGGAAGTGGCGATGCTTTTTACGAGTTTACCTTGCTCACTTTTTTTCAAGAAAAATGATCCAGTAGCATTCCATACCTTAATCACTATTGCCAGACATTTTATGAATAATTGCGTACGAAATTGTATTCAATTCTGGTTATGCTGCCAACTTTCACTCACCTTTTTGGGTAAATTTTAATGGGTTTTGGCAGATGAATAACATAATTAATTATGTTTTTAATATTTAAAGTATTTATAAACATTTTGTATTTATTTATTGGGATTTTGGGATATTTTATTTTAAAAATTATTTGCAGGATTCATGTCAATGTTGATGCTTCTTCCGCCAGTATTTACCATTGGAGATGCAATGTGGCTCTCTCTTGTTATCATACCAGTTCTTGCCTTGATGCTACCCTTTTCAATAATGAATAAAATTGAATCAGAAGTAATGGAGATTGCTTCTTGGAAAAACCAATGTTCACTTGATAGACAAGTAATTAATGATAATTATCAAACAAAGACTTGAAATTTCGGGTTAATTGTGTATGATAATAAGGTATGATATTGATAATTATATTTGTGTGTATTTTTTTCAGACGTTCGTCTATGCATTTTGGTTTTATGGAATGAAATTTGTCCCATCTCTTTTGAATTCATTGTTTCTTACAGCTTTCAATTTGAAGTTTATCTGTCAAAATTTAAACAACACAGATTGTTCGTGGGTTTATCCTATATTTCATCACAAACCAGGTAGACCTTTCAATCATTTCAATATCATAAAGTCAAATTTGCGTACTTATAATATAAGTATATATTTTGTATTTAGTAATTTAAGATAAATTCTTACAAATAATCAAAAGTGCCTTAAATAATTAAACTATATTTTTAGAAGAAAGGCCAACTCATATGACTCATACGCCACAATGCCCTTCATGGGCCTGTGAAAACGCTGATAAACTCCTTTTTGTGCAACAATTCTGTATATTTTTCCTAGTCCTTTATTTTGGTAAGTTATATAAAATTACATGGATATGTTTTTGTAATGCCATATACCCATTGTTCTGAAATTTTAAATATTATTCAATCGTTTTTAATGTTATTTCTTTTAGTAATGATTTCCGCCTGCTTCGTTTACCGATCGAAATATTTATGGGTACAAAGCCCAGTAATGAACAAAAATTGGTCCTTCACCTGTTTGATTGTGTAAGTTTTAATTATTGATTTTATTTTTATATACCTACCTAATATATTGTGGTAGAGTTACATTTGAATATTTGGGAGTTTTCAGGGTCTGTATCCAGTTAATCTACGCTAATGTCAAATTGCGATCAACTAAATTGAGCATCTTTGAGTTGCTCCCAGTTTTTTCTTATGTATGGGCCTTCTTTTGGATAGTGATTTTGTTGTGTATCAATGAACTCATAAGGAGGCAAGAAATCAAGTAAGTTCATGAAGTGATATTTTTATATGCAAATCTCAACAATCAACAAATTATAATTATACATGTAGATATACTCCATTACGAGTATAATAAATGTGTAATCTGGACATGCTTGTATTTAATTTGCATTATTAACTTATTTTCTACGTGTTATTAAATATAAAAGGAATTACTAATGTCGAATTTTTAATCTAGGCTCAATATTCGATTCCAGAAACGGGCTCGCCTTGATTTTGGAACCAAACTTGGAATGAATTCTCCATTTTAATAAGAACTTTTATTATTTTTAACGTAATAAGTACATAGAGGCTAAAGAAAAAGATATTACTTAAAAGCAATTTTAATCATTCTCGGTACAACTATTGATAGCAGGTTTCTCCAATGCAATGGCTAAAAATTTCAAAAACAGTATAAAATGCATACAACCCTAAGTACCTTTTAGTATGTATTAAAGATTAAAGTTATACACCTTCTAACTGACTTTGTATTAAGACAACTACGTATTATAATTATATTTATTCCATAATCCGTATCATATTTTAGTCAAAACTAGATAATCGCTAATTTATAAAGATCATTCAATTGATGATGATGACTATGTATAGGTTATAAACTTATAGTTTAGTAATCAGTACACTACTTGTTTCACAATATTTGTTTGCAACAACTTGTGTGTAGTTGCTTATTAATTATCATAAAACTAATCTTTTTAGAGTACGCAATATACCATACATCACCAGCTGTATTTATAAATATTTTTTCAGACCAACCAACCATTGGGTATTATCCCTTTCCTATTTAGATTATAATTTAAGTGAATTTAAAAAATTGCCAGTATTTTAATGATATTTTTACCTTTTGATATTAAAAAGAAGTAATTTTATGTATTACTTCGATTCGAACAAGAATCCAAAGAGAAACACAGGTTATGCAATGTATGTATTATGTTGATAAATGTAATATTAACACAAATTGTTTCAATTTTAAAATGGAATAATTATAAGATTATATTTAACAATAACGGCAAGAAAGTTTATTCCTATCTGTAATTCTAAAATTTAAAAAATTGATTATATTTTTGGGGTAAAGTTAAGAGCTATATATAAATTTTATTTGTTCATCTTCACATTACTTTGTCATTATGAAAGTTATAGAATTCACTTTCTACAGATAATTATGAATGAAGTGAGATGCATTTTATCATTATTACAAATTGTATAGAAAATATGTTAATGTGCATTATTTTACGAAATAAAATTTTAAATTGAAATCAAGTCATTTTATTTCAATTATTTAAGTTAGGTACTTTTCATCAATCATTTTACACAGCTTAGATTAATAATTGATAATTTTTAATCATATTTAATTCTAAATTTACATTTAATTAATAATTACACTTTAAAGTACATTAGTACATGATTACACTTATTTATTTTGTATTTTACTAATAATATCCAATAAATATTAGTAAAGTTGCATTAATAATAAGTTAAAAGAGGGTTGTAAAATCTCTGAACCATAAGAATATTAAGCAAATGATCCCAAATACATTAAATATGTATGTAATTGTTAAAATAATTTAATATATTTTAAAAAAGATTATCCCGACTAGTTAGATACACTTGGTAGAAATGTGTTTATTCGAACTAGTAAAATATTAAATACGCTAAAATTGTTTATAAAATTGTGTATTAAACGAATTTTGCATTGAATGGCTATATTGAACTGAAAATTACTTATAAATACGAATAGAAACTCATTTCTCAGTCTTGTTCAATTTCAATCGGTCTAATGATTATATTTAAATTAATTGAGTTGCCATTAAATTTCAAAAGGCTTTATGAAATTGTAAACATTAAGTAACTACGCTCGAGCTTAAAATGTTCCAGAAAGGAAATTCCATCAGTTTGGCTCGCTTTGCTTTGATATCACTTATGGAATTGACTTGGTCACTGCTGAAATATGCAACAAATTTTTCAATATTTATACTATTTTCTATATAATATAAGATAGATTAATCTATTATAAAATTATGGACTAAATAAAATTCTTTTAACTTATTTAAAAATGAGAATTCTTAAGTAAATGTAAAATATTTGATAAGCTATATATTGCAAAATATATACTTGAGTAAAAAAAATTGCGTATTTATTGTTAATTTACAGGTAAAAATGATAATACTAAATTTGCTTTGCTTCATTAAAATGGTTATTTATGATATTAAACTAAACGACGTACTTAAATAAATAATAAGCTTTTAACTTCTTAGCTTATAAATAAATAAATATACATAATTAATGTGGATTTTGAGAACTGAGACTTGGCTTACTTATAACTCTTTTTATACCATGTTAGTTTTTTTTATTCCCGTTCTTTTTATTCTTCGTTTGGGAACGAAGACACATTCGTTTGCTTGAACTTGCTATTTCTTCTTCTTTTTTGGTCATGCTCCTCGTCTTGACTCCTTCTTGAACCTTGGTTTCTACCTCTTTTTTGATCCGTTTCGTATGCGTAACTATAGACTTTGGACACTCAACCTTTTCATTTGCCGCACTCTTTCCATTGATCCACCAATAATTGTTTTGCAACCATGTCCGAAGTCCTGGAATTGATTAGAATTTAGAATTATAATCATTTTAGTACTAACTAAAACTAACCTTAAAGTTATCGTTAGTTTATGGCTATTAAAACTAGTAATATTATACTGTGTTCTCCAGCATGTAAGAAAAATAATAAATTCATAATGTACTGAAAAGATTGGACAGCGATAATCAAGTAGTGATAACATAATAATGGATTTATATCTCTTGCAGTCTCTGTTCAAATAATTTAATTTATGTAAAATATTACGAATCAATTCGTTATTTGTAAAATATTGAATGAATAGTCTGGAAGGAAAGTAAGAAGGTTCAAAAGGTCAACTCGTGAACTCACCAGGAGGTAGAAAGAGGAAACTGAACAACGTGGTGTTCCCAGGCAATACCAAGGATCTCCCAAGGGAAAGTATCGTCTGGAGTTGGAGACTCTGCGGGTAACTCTTTGCAAAAATGAGGTTCATCCCGCTCCTTGCCGCGGTGCTCGAGATCATTGGATACAGGTTCACACCGTGGAGTCCTTTGAAGGCAACCCCTGTCAAAGAAAACAAAATCTTTGCAAACTTCCCTATGAAAAGGAAAACATAAAGAAGAGTAAGGAAGGACGTTGATTCCTATCTTTCTTTTCATTTCTCTCTCTTAATCTCTCCATCAGTATTGTATTTATAAAGAAGACTTGTATTGTGAGGATGAGCTTTGATGTTGAAATTGGCTCACCTTGGGGTTGGCCATTTAAATAAAATTCCACAGTGCCTTGCCACAAGTCCAAATGAACTCCTATGACTGCATTTTGGCCAAAAGGGTCCATGTAGCGAGTGGATTCCCCTTTGTGTTTCACTTCACCAGTGTAAGAAAGACCCCAAGAATGTTCGTCAAATCCAAGGAAGCTGACGAATGAGTGTGAAAATCGTTTTAAATTGATATTTTCAGCACCAACACCAATCATCTAAAACATTAAATTAAATAATTTTTATCATTTACATAAATAGGTTTATTTAAATGTAATATTTTATATTAAAAATACGGTATTATCTTATTGATAATTTGATTAAATATAAAATAATCTACGTTTAATAGAGACATAAAAATACTATTAATATATGAATATTATCTCTTATTTATTTAATAAATTTCTAATAAGATCATGGATTAAACATAATAGAAAAAGACTCACCATATCTGTCCCATACACCTCTGTTGACATTTTGACCTAAATAAATGAAAACAAAAACAATGATTATCTAAATCAGGAAACATATTGAAGAAATTAGAGTGAATAAGCAGCCTTTGATTGCGTTAAATTGGTATAGTATTAATAAGGGTTAAATGCATCGATTGGGCTTAACCTCCCAATAGTGGTGATAACCCTTTCTTAAAGGAGATGCTCCTCTGACAGCAACAGTACCAACGGAAAAGCCGGGATTGAAAGTGATCTATATACGTATAGACATGTCAACAGTCTTGAAATGATCATAATTTATCTTAATCACTTAAATAGTTCACGATGTCCTCAGACTTTAATCCACTTACGTCACAGTCGTTGTTTTTAAACACAGTGGTCGATGACTCTCCCAATGTCCTGTCCCAATTCCACTCCATTTCTCTCCAGCACTCATCGCTCATCGTTCCCATCGGATCCTCCACTTGCTCTATAAGTATAAAAAGAACGCAATTACTCGAGTGAAATACAAAAAGCCTGCTATTTATCAACTACATACATAAAAACCTACCTAATTATTGGTATAAGTGACTCATTAGACTCATGTAAATACATAAATTAAAATACATTTATAAACTTTATGAACATGAACATAGGATGTAAGTTTATAAAATAAGTTTATATTACAAGTTTATAAATTATTTTTAGGAATACCCTCTGTAAGATAATTTTTTGCTTTATTAATGAACTTTAACCTTAGTACTCTGAACTCATTTAATTCTCAAATATAAAATTGTTTCTTTCGGGGTTCATTGTATGGAACTTCCTGAAATTAAATTGGCAACTGCTTAGGGCCTAAAACAAGTGTAGTCGTGTTATAAAATTCATTAAACATAATATTTAAAGGGTCCAACTAATATGGAGAAACGGCATTTGCCTATTGTATTGTGTGTACCGTATATTCCTGCTCTTCCACTGATCATGCACAACATACACAAGTCCCCATGATAGTAACTCTATAGACGAAAACAACTATTTCAATGTAACTACCTGCATAATAATACTCTGTATGTAAAGGTATATCTTTAAAGCCTTGATTGCTCTGCTCAAGAAGAGCTCGAAAAAATCCCGTTGGATATCAAGCATTTATTGTCTTGTCATGATTCATAAAAAGTATTCCTTGTGGAGTCAATGTCTTAAAGGTCTATGAACGAACCGAATTTACATGTACTTATATTCATAATAATGCTTGAATCGTTATACAAAATAACTGTCTATACATTAGATGCCTTTGATGTTACAATCCCATTATATCAAGATATTTTTAAACTCTACCTATAGGTATTATAGTAAGTTGAAATAAATTTAAGTAGACGTTCCAAATAATTAAAGCAATGTTGCATTTAAAAATAATATTTTAAGGGTATTTGAGGCAAAGTTATAAAATCCTTTAATTCTTGGGAATAATGTCGCCCAAGTAAAATTAAATATCGATATAGTTAAAAATATACTTTAAATTGCAAGTCTACATTATGCTATTCGGTTGACGAATGAAAACCATTATAAATATTTCTCTTATAAATTAAATAGGATATTCTAGACTCATAATAAAGTAAAATTTAGATAATAAATGATGATAATAAGGTTGGGTAAATTTTTTTACTACGCTTGCATTACACAAAAGATTGTCTGTAATCAAAAGATATGAGCAATGGAGAATTTAACCTAAATAGAAAAATGAACTTGATACCTCCCATGCCCGTGTTCTTTTATTTATGAAATTTGAAACAAGAATGAAGAAATGTTAAAAAAGTAAATAATAAAATTAATTCTTACATTTGATGAGAGGGGTTGATTGGCAATTTGGTCTAGGCCAAGTTATTATTGTAAACTATATACATAAAGATCCCACTGATTGTACAGATGATTGTCGACAATAATTTGTAGTTTTATAATTTCATAATTTGTGAAGTGTCTTTGAAGCTGGTCATCTTCAGTCGTGGTCGCGGTGAACTTTGTCTTTACTTTGAGGGAACAATTAACAAAGAGAGTATTTGGGAGGAAGAGAACGGGACAACGGGATGATCAACTGTGAGGTGATTGAATTCAACTCCAAACGAGTTGTTCACAGTTGTTCGTTGGTGTGCTCTGGAGAGTGCAAGGGAGAGAAATGCAATGGTTTTAGTTTTCATTGCACTTACATTGCCCAGCATTCCCCACACGCAACCCACATGCCCTCAACAAGCTCTATTACATTTTATATTGGATTTATTTTTAAATATTTATGTATAACATGTTATAGCTAATATTACTCATTTATCTCTCATTAACATATACGATTACGCATATTACGCCAAACAAATATGATACACAGATAAATAAAAAACAAGAATGAGTCAAATTAATAAGATATGAATACGGTTATATTTAATGTCTGTTTTTAAAGATAGAGTTAGTACGTGTATATGAATGAGAAATCGTTTTTTGTTTCGGATAATGAGTCGGTCACATCAGTCGGCGGTCGTCAGTTACGATGTCATAAAAGTGTAATAATTATATAAGTTTATCACAATTGAATAAAATGTAAAAAAAGGTTTTATGAACGTTTATTGAAATAATATTAGTGTGTGAGTGTACTGTATACTGATTGATACACACAAATAGGTAGTTATTATATTGGTTAAAATTAAAGATCTGTATAATGTCACATTATAAGACAAACAGATAATCTAAAGCTCAATGAATAAAGATTGTGTAATAACATAATATGTAATAAGAAGTGACAAGTGAATGGGAAAGGTATATGTATTAAATGCATTTACCTAAATAGTTTTAGGGCTTAGGGACATAGGGATCGTTCTATCGCATATTTGTATAGCTCAACAATATTGTAATTACTAATTACATATACTGAGTATGTAGAGTATTTGCAATATTAATATTAGAGCGGGTATCGGTATGTAAGAAGGAATGTCGTCTGCATTACATGTACTATTACTCTGTTACTGTTACCTATTACTATTATGTATTTTGATTAAAATACGTAACATATAAAAGAATTGTAAAAAAATACGAATATACAGGAATAATAATCCCCCCTTTGCTTTGGTTGAAAATGAATTAACAATTTGCAAAGCATGTTATAATGCTCTCATAAGTATATACTCTTATAGTATTTATTGATCATTTTACAGGGAATCAGAACACGTAGAAGTTAGTCTTGACCTCTTAAACTTCTTCAATCGACTTTCACTTGGGCTCATTTATAATATAGTCGTAACCGACGGATCATCAGCGCCAAATTCTGCGACTTCTTCCTTTTCTTTGTTCTTCAGAGTTAATTTTTCTAACCGACGACGCAGATGCTTATTTTCTTCTTCCAGTGATTGGAGCTAACAAGAGCAAAAATAATGAAATCATAAATATTGTTTTAAATGTAACAAAATCAATAAACGCGAAATAGATAATTTTTTTTACTGATTATCAAAATATGCATTTATTATAATTTTACATATTTTATTGGCCTAAATAAATTGTACAAGGTGTATATATATATATATATATATATATATATATATATATATGCATATTATAATTAAAATAATCTTATGATTTGATCAAAGAATGGTTCACTCACATCAGACCTCAATTGGAACATCTCCATGTGTTGAGATTCAAGTTCAGACATTCTGTGAACGTCGTCTGTGAGATTTTCAACAAAGAATTCAATCGGTCTCTTTGGCTTTTCCGTATCTTCATAGAGTTTGACAAGGACCCTCGTGAGTGCATCCATTAGACCAGACTTTTCGAGATATGTGCGAAACTCCTCTCTCTTGGACTCCGGTTTCTAAATGAAGTTATTCAAGTTATACATAAAATTGTCATATTAGATTAGAAAGGATCATCACTTTTTTGCATTTTTCCTAAATCGTAAGCAACATAATGCATAGGGCGTATTGTAATTTAATTCTTTTAGCATGATAATCACCTTTCCACGTCCTTCAATTTTCTTGTTTGTCTTCGACATCTCTTTTCGTCCCACAACTCACAAGATTTAAATCAATAAATTAAATTGATTTCGATTTTGGGTAAAATTTTTGGGAATTTTATAATTATGTTAAAGAAAAACAAAATAATGCTTTACCTAGGCATTGGGTAATTAAATTGAGCTATGCAGTGCAAGCAGTAATATTATAATGACAGACTACATAAATCTATAGGCCATTTACTTATGAAAGTACAAATGAATAGCTGTACATAACCGTTTGTCAAATGTCAATGGAATAAGATATTTATTGTATTTAACTTTGTAAACATTATATTTTGAATTAAAATAATAAATTAGAGCTAACTTGAGATCATATTAGGGTCAATCCTAGAAACTTTCCTTTATGCCATAGCAGGAGAAAGTTGCATCAGAGAAATGAGGATCAGAATAAGTTCAGTATTTTGCTAAAGTTTGTTAAAGAGTTAACCAAAATATATTCAGAGTTAAATCATCCTTATTATCAAAAACATTGGAATTAACATAAATTACTCAATGCAGTTATCTCACATAGCAGCAGTCATCCATTTAATTGAACCTAATAAAAATAAATCCTTAATTTTTTCAGTGGTAATATATCATTTTAAGAGAATAACTAATTTGGGTGTTGAGTGTTTTAAATCTTTTTAAATACAAAGGTTGATCGTTGTTTTTGAAGAAAGAAAGCTCATTAACCAAGTAATCAACATTAAAAACTTTAGCCTAGGCTTATTATTACGTATATCAGTAAAGCCTAAAATGCAACATTTTTAAATGCCGACTTGTATTTAAGATTAATAAGAAACCCCAGAGAATACAAAGTCGCTAATTTCTTTAATAGCGGAGGAACCATAGATAAGCCATGTAGTTAAGAATAAGTTAATTTTAAATACTTAATTGGACATTTATCTTTAATAGTCGTCAAAATTGTGAAGGTTTGTTCAGGGCTAGTGGAGAGACATGCGTGGGACGGTGGAACAACGTAATGCAATACACCTTGGTGGATATTCGGGCAAAGAGGAGAGAGGAAGATAGAGAGAGAAAAGTCTCTATGGAGCCAACCCCATTGTGAACCCTCAGGAAAGTTCCTCTAAATCGGTTGTTGTTAAGAAACTCGGGATTATCCGATATTTGCAAACATTGTTAGTCAATCAATAAGACTTTACTCAGTAGTTTTAAATTATTGTAATAAAGCTTTTAATTGTGATAGAGAGTTCTAAAATGTAAGTCATTTTTATATTCCAAAGCCAATTAATCTTAGTTTGGTCGATTTGCCATTATTTGTTTTATAAGTTACAATTATTCCTAACGATTATCACAATTGGAGAGGAACCTGAAATCCAGTTGAATAAAATTATAATTCTCCGAGTATTATTCCATACTTGATATCACAGAAATTAAATATAAAGTTTCAAACGGACACATCCATTTTTAAATTGAGATTAGTCGGAACATTTAATTAGTAAGTTAAAACAATATAAATTATTTTATCTAATTAATTAGGAAAAGTGTATTAGAAATTATTTTTTGTGATTTAGATCAAAATGTATATGAGGACCCAAATGAGAAGGGAGGTCAGGATTCTCCTAGTTGGAGAACCCGGGGTTGGAAAGACATCCGTCATTCTCTCCTTAGTGAGTGAAGAATTTACTGAAGAGGTCCCGGCCCGGTCAGAGCCCATCATCATCCCACCTGACATCACTCCAGAAATGGTCCCAACTCATATCATTGACTACTCAGGTGAGAGAATTTAAATTAATCATGTTGATCGATTCGGAAAATAATTAATATCTAGTATAATATTTTTAAATCCTCTATTTCTCTCTTCCAGCTGAGGAGCAGGGCGAGACGGAGTTAATCGATGAAATTCATAGGGCTCATGTCATTTGCATCGTTTACGCAGTAGATCAAGATAACACGATGGAGCGAATAAGTTCTTACTGGCTCCCCATTATCCGTCAAACTCTCGAGACGAACCATAAAACTCCTATTATTCTAGTTGGGAACAAGATCGATCTTGTGGACTACACAACAATGGATGTGAGTTTAATGATAGTTGAGAGCTTTTATTTAATTTTATTATCGAAAAAATATTTATAATACTAATTGTGTTCAATCTTATACATAGATCGTCGTTCCTCTTATGAATGAATTTCCTGAAATCGAAACATGCATTGAGGTATTATCCAAGATCTTTTATTTAAATAGAAAATGATCGCATGGCTTTTTATGACTAACTTAATAATTGAATGTGATAACAATATAATGGCAATTCTAGTGTTCAGCCAAAACTCTGAGGAACGTATCAGAATTATTTTACTATGCACAAAAGGCTGTTTTACATCCAACCTCTCCCTTATACGATCCTGAAAAGAAAGAGGTAAGTTTATAAACATGAAGTGCCTATATAATAAAATAATAAATAATGACAAAAGAGCGTAGACTAATACTCTTAAGCAAAACTTGATATTTATTTAAGATCAACTTAATTCAAGATTAATTCTTATGCTTATAAGCATTCTTGAAAATCAATCCATTTCTATTTTAAAATACACACAATGATAAGAAACTTAAGACATTGTTAGACGTACTGTGCGTGCATGAATTCATAAATATTAAAATTCAATATATTGAATATTTTAGCTCACACCTGCCTGCAAAAAGGGTCTCGAGAGGATATTCAAGATCTGTGATGCGAACAATGATGGGGTTCTCGACGACATGGAGATGTATGCCTTCCAGAAGTTTGCTTATGATGCGCCTCTTCAACCTCAAGCCCTTGATTCGGTCAAGACGATAATTCAGGGAAACTGTCCTGATGGAGTCGTCAGTAACGGAATAACACTAGCTGGTCAGTATTTTATATAAACTTTTCTCTCATAATATATGCTAATATGAAATAGGAATAAAGATTTTATCAACGAGATTTCCATCTTGCAGGTTTCCAAACCCTTCACACATTATTCATTCAAAGAGGAAAACATGAAACGACTTGGACCGCTTTGAGAAAATTCGGTTACAATGATGACATTGTAGTTTGTAACGACTACTTATGTCCTTTGTAAGTAGCAAAATACCCAATGCCAATGTCCAACATCAATGAATCCAAACTCTTTTATGACAATTACAATTATTTTTTATAGATTGAACGTGCCATTTGGTTGTACGACAGAATTGACTCAAACTGGATTCGATTTCTTTACCTCGCTCTTTGTGAAATATGATAAAGATAAAGACCGAGCTCTCTGCTCTGAAGAACTCATGAATCTCTTCTCCATCTCTCCCTGCATTCCCTGGGGGAAACACATGTTCTATGGCGTCCAAACAAACGACGATGGATGGTTGACTTATTCTGGGTTTATTTGCCAATGGGTTCTCACGACACTTTTGGATGTGAATAAGACAATGGAGTATATGGCTTATTTAGGCTTTCCCATCACCGACGAAAAGAATCAGCTAAGAGCTGTTCAAGGTAACGCACAGATTATCATTTTATATTAATTTTAACAAGATTGACAACTTATATCTTTATAACTTATTCGAATATGGTTATTTATTTTATATTGAATTATGTTAGTCACTCGAGAGAAAAAACTGGAATTAGCTAAGAAACAGTCAACTAGGAACGTTTATAGGTGCCATGTAATTGGAGCCAAAAATGTGGGTAAAACCACTCTTTGTCAAGGACTTCTTGGGAGGACGATTAAGGTGACTTTTATTTTTTATATGCTAAATACCAATAAATAAAAATTGTAAACGTGAATCTAATTGTTGATAAAGTTCAATCCACTAACAAAAATCTTGTTGGCCGTGAAAATTTTAAAGTCACCAATAATTAAAATAATTATTTAATTTCAGAGGACAAATGCCATTCCTCCCGATGACCTGCCGAAATTCGTAGTCAATATGGTTCCTGTTTATGGACAAGAAAAATATTTAGTCATGCAAGATATTGATCTGAAGAGAGTTTTAGACATTTTACCAACATCGGAAGTAATGTGTGATGTGGCTTGCCTCGTCTACGATGCCTCTGATCCAAAATCTTTTGAATTTGTTGCTAGAACCTATCTTGTAAGGAGCATTCAATTTTTCAAGAAAATCAAATAAGTGGATTTTCCAATAGAATTCTTTTCAACCAAATTAACTAATTTAATATTTTTTCCTTTGTTCAGAATTATTATTCAGCTCTAAAGATTCCTGTTCTCATCGTGGGGAATAAAGTGGACAAAGGAGAAGTGCTCCAAGATTACATTCTGCAGCCGAATGCTTTTTGTGCGAAGTACAAGCTCCCACCACCACAAACTTTCTCCTGTGTTCACAGGGTCAATAAGGAAATTTACGTCAAATTGGCCACAATGGCCGCATTCCCGTAAGCTCACAAATAAAATTATAATTTTACCTTTAGAGTTATTGTAATATTTGATATTTACTATATCTACTTACCTACTGTAATAAGTAGAGAGAATTTATTACTTATTCAAGAATACTAGCATTAATAAGCTAATTAATAGTATCCATTTCAAAACATTTTACGATTCAAAATTTGACCCCGCGTTCCATTTTACAGTCGCTTCCAAGCGGCCTGGATGTTATTTTATCGAAACAGGTCAGGTTTATATAAAAATCAATGGGCTAGGTGCTAGTGCTTACATTTAATTCACATGTGGCTTTTCTATTTTGCAACTTACTAAATTCCTACATTTATGTGTGCAAATGTAACCGCATAACAGGGAAGATTTGGTTTATTAAAAGTTATTGGAATTGGTTTTGTGCTGTATTGTTTGATTATGCAATTTATGTGTATTATAAGGAGATTAGTTAATTTGGTGGGGAATTATGTTTAATTGTGCGCAACTTGTCTAATAAACACGGATTAGTGGGATTAGGAATTAATTATGCATAGGGTGTTTGTTTGTCTTTTCAAGCTGCTTGCTATAATGCATTTTTTGTTTTAATAATGTCATGAAATTGAAATTTTTTTGTTCTTTACAGTCATTTGGGAAAATTGGGACTTCTCCCACAAGGGAACGTGGAATGGATGAAGACAGGTGTGAGTGTGGCATTAGTTTCAGCATTCTGCTATGTGATGTATAAATTCCTTCAGCCGAGAGTCTCCAATTTGCTCAGCAGAGGAAGAGAAGGAAAATACTAACGTTGAAGACAAACAGATATTTCCAACAGCAATGTCACTCAAATTAATTTAATAAGCAGATTACTTGTCGTTATTCGTATGTATGCCTATGCAATAAACACTATCTCAATCATGAATGAATCTTAGATTGAGTAATTTATTATCGAAATCGTACTGACATCGTCACATCATCTTAAAGATAGAATATTTTGATAAGAATAGACACAAACGAAAAATTATAAATTGGAACACCGAAATATAATTATTAAGCGTATAAACTACCCTACTGAATATTTACCTTATAAAAGTCAGTTAAAATTTAACACGTTTTGCACCATTTCTGGCTGTTGGTTTTTTGGGCTTTGATGCTTCAATGTCTTGTATAACTTCATCTTCTACTGAGGCAAAAGGGTCCACTATGGCAGAAATCTTAATTTCCTTTTCCTTGATAACAACTTCAGATTTGAATGATTTCTTATTTGGGCAATCCTGAGCTAAATGAGTATTCTCTCCACATTCTCGGCATCCTCCACCGTGGATGTAAATTCCGTTGCTATTTTTCGGGCATTGTCTCGAAATGTGACCATCTTCGCCGCATACGAAACAATTGGCGAATTCAAATTTATCTCCCTACAATTTTGAAAAATTAATTAGATTTTTTATCCGTATTGAACGACGCTATACCATATAGTGCATCCTATATGTACATATTATACAGTAATATAAATAATTCAAATCGAAATCGCAACATAATTATAATTAATAATTACATAAAGGGTAAATTTTAACATATCAGATAATTAGAATTAGTGTACTCACGCGAACTTTCGTGCAAACTCTCGAAACATGCTCGGTTGATCCGCATTTGAAACAGACGGTGGATCCTTTCATGCTCGATTCGAACAAATTCGTCGCTCCTGTTGAAGACTTCTGTTGTGGGCAATCGATCATGGTGTGACCTTTTCTTCGACAATGCAGGCATTTCTTTTTAACAACCTTTTCTTCGTCCTTGGGTTTTGTGAAGAGTTTATCGACTTCTTTGGCCACCTCTTTTTTTGATTTTCCTTCCTTACGTAATTTCTTAGTCAAATTTTGATACTTTTTGATTTCGTCTACCGTTAAGAGAAATTGGCGATATCTGATTAACTTCTTTGTCCTTTCATTTTTCATTTTTCCTTCGTTGGAGACTTTAGCCACACTTGCCTCTGTTGTATCTGGTGTAATATTTGACGATTCGCTGTCGTCCATGCTATCTTTAATGTCTTCTTCTCCCATGCTTAATTTAATTGCCGGGCTGTCGGGTACTGAATTATTTAATGTCTTTAAAACTTAAATATAAATGCTACTTGGATTCTTAAATAAAATTTTAGTAATGGAGCACGTGTTGACTTTCAGTCAGGCCGTATGTATTCCGCATAGAGTTCTATGAATTTCTCAGTATTTAGATTTCATTAAATTCAATGTCCATTACTCCCCAAAGTCTCCATATGGCGCCTCTCTCAAAGCATTCGGAAACGTCGTAAAGTTGCCTTTACATTTACAATTTAGAGTATTATTTGATTTAATTGCATCTATTCTTTTCTGTTCAAAAAAGTGAGGAAGCGACTCATTTAGCTTCATTCTTGACACAACATGAGATGCTGCGCAGCATAATATTTTATTTCAATCTTTGGATAAAAAGATAAGCGACGAAATGATAAAAAACATTATATGCAATGATAATGAAATAATGACACGGCGTCCAAAGTGCTTATTGATGTACGAAAAGTAAATAACTCTCCATTTAGACAAAATTCTTTATCTGTTATTCAAAAAGCACATTAAGCTCAAAGATAACATATTTTGTATGATATTAGAACTTGTCAAGATAATTGATAAGTCGTTCATATTTCCATACTTGAAGTCTGAAAAGTGTCATTCATGTGAAATATTTATCTACTTTGATAAAATGATAATAAAATGAGGAAATTGAACACAGAAATCGAAATTATGAATGAAGAAACTTTACAAGCAAAATATTACTTATCATGGTTTATAAATATGCGATTTTATTCGTTTCAATTGTTACAATTAATCAACGTAGCTTTATAGGCTATACATTCTTTTTTACTCACAATCACTTGGCCCATCGATTTTACTATATTTATTTTTAATTGATTTAGTATTGGTCTTGCTTAAATCTGACTATAAATTAATTACATATGTAGGTATGTAAAATAAGTATTTAGCATTTACTTATGTCGTGGTTATATACCCCTTTAGGCTTTCGTTTAGAACAATATATGATCACAAGCTTATTTTGACCCATAACAATGTTACTTTTTAATACACATTCATTTCTTACTATTAGTCATACAATTTAATGTTCCGTATTGGAAGATTTCATTACAGTATGTAAACTGTATTTATAGGGTTAACCTTAATAATTTTATATCATAATAACAACAACGAAATATACTATAAATTGAATGCAGAATAAGATTTTTACTTCATTTGAATTCTGAATAAACTCCATTACCTTTAATACATTCAATTTTAATTTGGTTCGATTTAACACAATAGTTATTTCAAGTAATAACTATTTAATCAATGTTTAATTGCCTTTAAGAACAAACTTTCGTGCTAATTGATAAATCACAGGGATCAGAATATAAGCATTATTATCTACAATAATAATGAAATCTCAATCTCGTTGCATAATTAGAATGCCGCATAAAATTCTACAGCATTATCAAACTATTTTATTCCAACTAATTTTACTAAAGATTAAACTGGATAAGTAAGAAGTATCATTTTTTCAAAAAACGATTATTTTACTAATAATGTGAGAAATGTGTGTTAATTGTTAATTATTTACATTCTCATTTTCTAATGTACTACATTATTAGCTGGAATGTATAATATTAAAATGTATATAATCTCATGTAAAATAATCAATTTTAATCATTGTTGATGATTATAATATACATTGAATACAAAAGTATGTATGTATCCTATCTTGAAATCTCTTCGTTGTTTTCTCATATTCTATAATATAAATATATAAATATAATGTCTGTCTTAATGTTAGAATTTACTTTAAAAGTAAAAGTATTATAATATTAAATATTATATTCCAATATAGCCACCTAATATTATTACGCCTAGCCTATAATAGAAAACTTCAAAAATTCCATGATAATTTCACTCTTTAATCAAAATGAGTTAATATCCTATTAATTATAAATGTCTAACTACGTTAACAATAAGTATAAGTAGAATGGTAATATATAGGAATTGCCGATGGAATCATAAGAGGGCGGAGATTGGAAATAGTTGAAGGTGAACACATCAAATCCCATGAGTTCGTCCCATGTATAAAAAAGGAGAAGGAAAGAAGTTGGACGAGTAGTGGAAGCAATATTCCCTAGGTCAAGTTTGGGCATAACGACAAAGGTAATTAATTGCTCTTGGAGTAAAAGAGACAGATTGGGTTGGCTCACGAGAAGAACAGCCAAATAATATTTTTTATGAGAGTTGGACGGAGCCCTCGACCCAAAAACCACTTCGTTTCTTTGCATTCTCCCAAAGCTCACTGTCGGAGTCGAGCTTGAACATTCCTAAGAGGTCGTGGTTGAGTAGATCTTTGTAGTTCCAGATGGAAAGCTCGAGGCCTTCGTCGTCCGCCTCTTCAAACGATAAAGTTTGATTCCACGTCGGGTTGAAGTTTCGACGGCAAATGGTCGTCTTTTGCTTCCGCTTGTCCTTAAGGAGCATGCTATAAAAAAGAAGAATAGTAAATTGAAATTAAAACCTACAGAACAAGTATACAATAGATATTATACATAAAAGCAATCCGCGTGGGACTCGTCAACTCCTCTTACCATTTCACAAAAGTGGACGGAACTCCATTTTTTGGAATGAGATTCTTCGCTTCTTTAACGAGAATTGTAAGGTGTCCACCATTCTTGCCCATCTTTTGCTGCCACTTGAGAGCTATGATCAAGTCTCCTTTGGGAAGATCATCCGGCTGAACAGACTATGGAGGAATCCAAAGATAACTAATGACGCCACTTGATTTGGACGGAGAATGAGGAGGTGAATAAAGTACAATTACCATTTCCATCAACTCGAACCATTGCTCATTGGGATCATCAAAGACTCGGTCTCTGAGACCAATCAGCACTTCACCGAGGAACTCGTTCTTCCCAAAGATATCACTGTGCCAGACACTGAGCCACAGTGTTCTATTCTGAAGTTCTGTCAGCGTCAGAGAAAACTATTCAAAAAATAATATATCTCATTGTCAGACCTGCTTTGACCCAAATTCCATTATGCACATGAGATAGAGAATTGAGCTCTCTTGGAATTCCAACTCACCTTGAGAGTCTCGTCGAAGATCGGGTTCAAAGTGTTTTTCTTTACTTTGGTTTTTCTCTTTCCACTCTTAGTTTTGTCAGGCAAAAGGTAGGCTTTGACATATCTGGTATAAAATTAAATTCAAAAATTTTAATTATCTATTTATAAACTTAATGCTTTTAAAACGTTTGTAATATCTCGATGCATCAGAATGGGCATTATTTAACAGTGCATAAATTAAATTCGAATCAGATGAATTTTTGAAACGGTTGAATTACATTATGCGCAATCATCATAATTCATGTGGTTTATGGTACTTACGGATCTGAACGATTTCTCTTAATATCGACGGAAGCTAAATCTCTGCATTGCTTAACTCTCACTTCGAGACAAGTGAGTTTGTAATTGTACTGAAGGCCGAATTCGACTTGACCTCTTATCTGTGGTTTATCTTGGTATATTGCAGATAAAGACTCGCTCCGAATCTAAAAGAGATGAATAGATTTGAGTACATTGAAACTCCCTTTGTTTCCATCAAATACAGAACAGGAAATGGATTAAATCTTATTATTTAGACTGGCAAATGTAAGAGAATTTCATAAAAGGACTCTGTCAAAACAAATTCTCAAGACTAAACTCATAAATACAAGCCATCTAAACCTATCATATATGCAGTATGAAATGAATAGTTTTCAATTTTTCTATTATCAACAACCGACAACCACACTTGTAAATAATATTCTTTTCTTTATTCTATTACATTAACTATAGAGTTCATCGCATTATATAGTATTAGCTACAGCTTAAAATGTAGCCATTGCTAATAAAGAAAAAGTCAATAGCTTGTTTATTTTATAAAGGTCCCTTGAATTGAAAGTGTAATACTGAAAGCGTGTATTACTCAACAATGAGGAATAAAGTATTTAAACTGCAATAGATTGAGACTCAAAAGCCAATGTTTACTGAACTTACTTTGAGTTCAGGGTCTTCGTTGAGGGCAGGAGTTGACTGACATTCTTTCTTTTGAAATCCAGGCGGACGATAACGTGCTGACTTTACGGGTCCATCAATGACGAGACTATGAGCACGGGAAATTTGACTCGTTGGTTGGTTGAGTCGTGGGAGTGAATTCGTTATTCGCTCTTCTTCGATGTTCTCTTTGATCGGTTGATTGTTAGCGAGGTGGTGGAGAGACGAAGAACGAAGAATGGATCTAATACCAAAAAAGAAAATAATAATTAACTTCCGGTTTAAAAGGATTTAACATTTGTATTTAATAAAAGCTCCTTTGAATAAATTGAATTAAATTGGATGCAATTCCTATTTCAAATAATGAACCGTGTTTTTATTGTTAGATTAATAAATAAATATAAATAGCTACATAGCATGTACTATATTAGAATGACTTTTGGATTAATAAACTCACTTGTCAAGTTGAAAATCCGAGGAGGAAATTGAATCAGTTGAACCAACACTTTGTCTCTTTGCTGCCAAAGCAGATTCGAAGCTCCCTTTCCAACTGAATCGATCTTCATTAAGATCAGAGCTGACACTCGGAGCGCATTTAAGTGTATCCTTCTCATCCGGAGATCTCCCATGAGCCACGGTGTCTTCACTCATCCAGATAGAAAGCCGATTCCCGATATGATTCATCACCTTGGCCAAAAGTGCAGGAGAATGTGCAGGAGAATTCTCTGCAGAATTCCTTGCAACTCCCTGGATGAATTTGTAGACATCTTCCTCGCTTTCTTCCGAGCTTAAGATGGTTTTCAAATCTTCACTTTTCATCAGTCGAATGAGTTCGTTTTCGAGGTAGACCAATTGTTGAGTGTCTTTGTAGCTGCTACAGGCATTGTCTGGTCGAACTACACTTTTAATAATTTGACCTAGCTTGGACATCATGAGATTCACTTCCTCATCTGAGCTCCAAGTCTTAACATTTTGATCCGTTTCGGAGTCCCTTGATCCTCCGGCTTCATTGGGAATGTTTAAATTGTTAGCGACATTGATATTGCTATTGATGGAATCTTGCAACAGATTTTCTGAACTTCTATTTTTCCTGCGGATCTTTTTAATTGTGTCGACACCTTCAATGCCGAAGGGTTCTTCATCATCGGTGATTTTCTCTTCGTCGGAGAAATCAGCCGATCGACGATGGTGCTTTTTAATTTTCTTCTTCTTTTTAAGAGTATTATCAGTTTCTGACTCGGATCCCACGGAGTCTGATTCTGGAGGGATTTGAACACCTAAGTTAAAAAAATATTTTTCCAACCGACTGGATGCGAGTTCAGCCGGGTCTATTTCGGGGTAAAGTCTCTCTTCCACTTCACTCGTTGAATAACTCGATTCACTGAATGTGTCACTAAACTCGGAGTCTTCATTGGCATAAGTAGTTGAAGAAGCGGGGAAGAAATTAAAATATTTTTCCAAATCGTTACATTTCTCTTCCTTAGAATCAAATTCGAGACTCGATGGCCCATTTTCCGATTCGCTTTCTTCGACAATCGTATGGAGGGTCAAATCCAACGGCGGCTTCTCGTCCTCTTCAAATAAAATTTCATCGACCCAGCTGTCGTCATCGGAGGTCACATCGAAGGACTCGACAGGAGTCGAGGAAGAACTCATTGATTTGTCTGCCCCATCAGGGGATGACCTTGGGGGCGGAAGTGTCTGTTCTGTTTTCTCCTCCGAATCCCCTCCTTCTTTTTCCTGACCTTCAGGACTCGAACGACGGAGTGGTCCATTATTGAGAGCAAAATCGAACATATCTTTGTACTTATTAATCCTCTCTTGCCTCATTCCGTGACTTTCCTCGACTCCACGGGTCTCGAATGTAATTTGAGGAATTCGTTCCTCATTTCCATTCTTGTTCTCCTCATTATTCCCCTCCGCGACCCCACTTCCACTTTCGATGACCTCGGATAGGCTTCCCTCGTTGTTTACAATTAAGTGCAAGGGAGGATTCTCACTCACGATTTCAACTTTGACACTTTCCGGATTGATGGATTGATTCCACTCTTTACTCCCCACCTCACCAATCTCTCCAACTCCAACCAATTCACACTGATTGTGAGGAGCCAAAGAGTCAATGGGCTCTTTGCACAAAACTGTATTTTCCTCAACCACCAAATTATGATCACTTTCCGTATTACTCACAGTGACTAATTTCCTTCCTTCCCCCTCAAACTCACTAGAAGGGAATTGTCCCGAAATCTCAAGAGTCGTCACGTTTTTCTCTTCTGGGTCGCAATTGACTAGTATCCGACTCTTGAATTTGTTCATTTGCCCCGACTCTTCCCATTCGGAGTTCAACAGGTGGTCGGAGAGGAGGCGGGCAGGAGGGTAGGGCCCATATGCCTCTTCCACGACCCTGTTATCAACATTTGAAGGGGAGACTGGTGGGGCTGAGATTGGGTCAATACACTGGGCCTCCGTGGTGGGGAACAGGGGGTTTGATGGCAACCCTCCGTGAATCTCCCCTTCCGCCTCAGGCTCACTCTCAAAGGCCTTGTAGATGAAATCCGAGTCCACTTCCTCACACTGCTCTATTTCATGGTGGAGATCGTACGACTCTTCGAGGTGGCTCAGGAACGACGAGGAAGCGGAGGACGACGACGACGAAGGACTCAACCCGTCGGTGGCTAAATAAAGACTTGGAGGTGTCTCCTCCTCCATGGCTGGAGGGAGACTAACTTTTTCATTCAATTTACTCGCCTTAATTTCACCATGGTTCTCCTCATCACGCCGCTCCACTTCGATGGCGATCACACGTTCCTCCTCTCCCCCCCATTCACTTCGACCATTGATATGGAAGGGTTCCAGGGGGAGAGAAAATTTGCTCCGCTTCCATGGGAGACTTCCATCCCACCCGCGGTTCTGAAGGAACCCGCCTGACTTCTTCCGCACCGGGAGGGAAAAAGAGCTCCCGGCTTCAAAATCAATGTAGTCCTTTGTGAGACGCTTTTTGGCACGCGGTGTGAGGATTTCTTGATCGTAGGGATTTTCCAACCCTTTGATCTCAACTATCGTGGTCGACCCTTTGACCTCTCCCTTCTTATCGCTCATATTCATCACACTCTTTCCAATTGAGTCATGAATTTCTACCTTTGGCTCTTGCTCATTCCGACATGAATTTTCATACGAGTTGAATCCATTGAATGAGTCAGTGAGGACTTTGGGCTTATTCGTGTGATTATTATTACGAAGCATCTTATTATTACCTCCTTCCCCGCAGGAGGAATTAGACTTTTGTAAAGGAGCTAATGACTTGATCGATTTTGACTCTTTTTTAAGAGTACTCGGGGCACTGTGGGGAGATTTGTGATTATTATTACTACTGTTAATAATAGAACTATACGTGCCAAACGACTCTTTTCTGAGGCTATTAAACCCCAAGTTATCCAATTTACTCTTTGGTGCTTTAGGGGGGTTCAGGATTTGGTTGCTCTTTCGAAGAAGCTCTTTCAACTTTTCCTCCTGTCGTTCATTCTCCTTGTTTTCCTTCTTGAGGACGCAATACGTCCTCAAGGGTGAGAACTTCACGTCGTAGGAATTAAGACTTTTAGAACGCGGTTTCCTCTCAGGCTTCAACGGACCGACATCGATCCCTTCGTTCAATTCAGAATTGGAGTAAGTGAGCTTGAGAGAATAATCGTAATCGACGGATCCGCCAAGACTTCGTTCACAGCTGCTCCTATTCGACTCGTTTCCAGTCCGAGTTGGGAGAGACTCGTAATAATCCCAAAAGGTCTCTTCGATGAAGATCTTGTTTTGGGTTGTGAAGGGATGCAGAGTTGAATGATACCCTTTTCCTGGCACAACTATACATAAAACTGCATATTAAAATCTCATAAGGATAAATGGCATTACATACTTCAATAAATAATCAAATTGGATTTAACAAGGTCCTCTCTCCGGAACCATTAAAAGCCGCGTGGGAGTTTTACTGTTTCAATTACGATTATAGTGCGGTGAGTATAGGAGATTTTTTTACGATAAGAGATGAGCTTGTTAAAGTTATATCGTTAGATGAATTGCCGAAATTGGGCAGAGCGAGGGTGTAGAAGAGAGAGGACCATCAACGACTCCATTCATTGAGCGTTGACCCCGTACGCTTTTTCATTACATTCCCATTTCCACTTGATTTGTTTTACATTGGGATCCTTAGCTCATAGGGAGTAAATAATGAGAGGTCAATTTGTACTCACCTTTTTCAATGTTCTGAGCATTTTTCTTTTCCGAAGAGGTCATTCTCGGAAGCGAATAAAACTGCCTGCAACTTTCTTCTGGATATAGCACAGTATAGGATTTCAACACGGGTGAATTTGTTCTTTGTGGATCTGGGCAAAGTATAATAATTTGACAATTCGTTTTACAATCTGCTCTATCCTTGGCTAGTGTCTGACATTGAGAGTAATGAAATTAATGTGCAGATTTAAGCAACCCTATTTAATCTTATTTTCTAATATTTTGCACTTTTTATGTCGATTCAACAGTAAAATTCACACTACTTCCACTATGAGAATCCAGAATATAAATATTTACTTTATACAGGGTCATTCAACATAACACTGATTCATGAATGTAGGTATTTGAATTCTTAAACATGAACATAAAATGAAATTTGCCGGATATTCAAACCATAATAACGATCATAGATAACTCACAATTATGAATGCATGCTTATTTGCTTACGTATGAGTGTAAAATTTCTCTTTGATTTCAAACCACAAAACCATTAATAAACCCTTGTTATTAAGCAATTGGAGATAAATTCAAGATACGAGGACTCAACTCGTGATATTTTTATAACCGCGAGTAAATCTAATTGACGGATACTCTAACCATTAGCAATACTTTCCAAATTCTTGACCATATATGACCAAAAGACCAAATAATCAATCAACTTCTCAATTGCGAAATTCTTCAAACATGATGTATCATTTGTACGAATGTTGACTCAAACAATAATACTGCTCGCCTCTTTGCAAAATATTCAATTTTTTGTAATATTTCTAGCTTAGGTATACTAATATGTATATTAAATTAAATACCTACTAAAAAACTAAAAATGTAAGAAGCAAGGAGTTATGAATTCAAACCAAATATTTAAAGTTAACTATGAATTAACAACTCCAAAACTTAATGTAACTCTCTGGTTCAATTATAAGTAAATTATGCATTAATTAAAGAATAAAATGAGCTTACTTGAAATAGTTGAGGATCTTCTTATTGACCTCGAATCTTTTTTAATTTTGAGTGAATTGATTGGCCTAAGAAAAAGTAATAGTAATAATGCAATGATGAGATTGAGCAATTATCAATGCCAGTTGTTAGTCAAGCCTCGCACAGTCCAACAGCGAAGCGAATTGATTAATTTCGAACAAAGCCTTACACGTGGTTCCCGGTGCAGAGGAGGCAAATCCAAGAAGATCCGATCTGTTCCGCCCGACACTTGTTGCACACCCGGAGCCCACAATTCGAACAGAGCCTTCCGCTCGAGATGATTCGACCGAGCTGGGAGCCGCAAGCCGTGCAGAATGTTTGATGGAAGGAGAGGAAGTCCTTAAGCTTCCTGCAAATCACAAATTGGTCAATTGATCCCAAAGGTGAGCGGGTGGGGAGAGGCTAAATGTGGCCTGAGACAATAAAAGGGCCAAAGGCACCCAAGGACCTGCAGATGGGCGAACAAATGTGCATGACGAGGCTCAAGGAAAGATAGAGGAAAGATAGGAAAGGAGTTGAGGACGACCTCGCGGGTCTTCCCACACGCCAAGGCGTGGGCCGGAGTGAAAGGAGGATGAAGCAACAATTCGGGAATAAGAGGGAATAAGAAGGAATAAGTAAAAAAAGAGTGAAAACTTTACCTCCGATTGATGTCTGCCATCGCCGAGACGTTCCACCGACCCGAGGAGATGAGAGGGAATGAGCCAAGGAACGAGTCTTCCCCTGCCCTGGGGTGATCCAACCACACAGCGAGCCAAACCAACCCTTATTTATTCACCAAGGGATTTCGCCTGGCCGCAGGGCTTATTGAAAACAAAATCTGTATCTCAGGTGGGTTGGATCTTGGAGATCCTCACATGCTGGCTCAAATTACCTGTTCCACGAACACTATGATGCACTTCTCCCGACCCCCATTTCATCCTCGAATCACACCGTGGAAAAATCCCCTCTTCCTTTCATTACCATTCTGTTCAGGGCTTCTTCCTTCGTCTATTATGATAACTTCAATTCCAATGGCTATCACGATGTTATAAGGCGAAGATGTGCAAGATTACATTTATTGTTAATATCAACCTCTACGCATTTCTAATTCCCTGTGTTTTAAAGATGAGAGAGGAATCCTCGCATTAGCCAATACAAAAAACATGCCGTTGCATGTTATCTTCAAGTATGTATATAGCAAACTTTAATTATACATTACATGTAGATACATGTAGATCCAAGATGAGGGAAAATTACATTCAACACGACTTTACATACATAATATCTTAAAGGAGTCTTTATAGGTCTACTACGAATGATAATTAAGACTTGTATGACATAAGAATGATAAGGAACTTAAATGAGCAAATATAGTGAGATAGTTGCGCAAATACATACTTATATGAGATGATGAGTTGATGAGTAAATGAGTAGTATTATGGATGGCCTTTGTCATCTTCATCGTACCGCTAAATTAGCATGCAAATACTAAACCACATCCTTTATAGGGAATGTTTTTATTCTATATGTAAAGATTTTAGTCATGTAATGTATCAGCATTTACATTTCAAGTATTTTACATTGTAAAAACGATATGAAAATGGTATTTTATTTTCAATTAGCATTATACAAGATTCATCAACATTGATTTAAATTAATATCACAAAGTTTTCAATTCCGATTGAGCCAAAATTAATATTTTTTCTTGAACACTTTCATAAATAGCACCATTCCTAAAATTCAAAATAATGATGCTGATTTATATGGCTAATGGTTTAGTTTAGAATTAGATTTAGTTCGTTTATAATAAATATCCGTTTACAGTATTTGTGAAATTACAATGACAAATAATATTTTATAAACTTTACTACATAATAAATTAATAGTTTTTATAAGTTGTTTAATTTTTACTCACCAACAAATGTAAATGTTACAAAAGCAATCATAAACCATATCCAACATTTGCATGCATTTTTATTAAAACGATCCAGCTTAAGCGATTCAATTTTCAAAACGCCTTCATTTGAATCCACTTGTTGACTCGATTTGTCAATAACCTAAAAATTATCGAATTATTAATCCTAAATCTGAAATTTTCGGGAAAATGGAGAGTGATACATACTAATATGGTAGGTATTTAATGTATTAAGAATTAAGTTTTGATACCTCAGAGTCTTTTTTGACAATTTGACTGGCAATTAAAGCTTGTTCTTTTAAGCTCTTTGTCAAATCTAGCATATGATTGGCAATTTTTTCTTGAAGATCGTGATGATACTTAACCAAATGGTCCATGTCTTCAATTTTTTCTGATTCATTTTGCGTTGAATCCTCTCCAAACAATTCTTTTCTTTGATCTTTTGAGTACTTTGAATTTTGTCTGTATTTAATTTCCATTTGATCTGATCCTCCAGTTACACATGGCTTCATCATCTGGGAGGCGATCACTTTTTCAGATATTGTGGGCTACAATTAAAAAATAATTTAAATTAATTTTTCTCGATAAAGTAAAAGAGCTTCTAAATGTCGAGGAATTACTTATAATAAATTAAATATTTGTCATAAAATTACAAGTTTTATAGTTTGAATTGTGTTCTTGATGAATTCAATTCTCCTTAAATACTCCAAAGTTACGTCTCGGTCTGGAGAGCTTCAACCAAAAAAGATTAAATAATGAACAATGAGTTAGAAAATTAATAATGATAATATAAGCTCTACTCATAAATATAATATAATAAGTTATCTTAAAATATTATTTACTTACTTTGGTCCATTTTTCAATTCGTTTAGCATGATACCCAACGTATCAGCATACTGAAATTAAATTTTAAAAAGAACAAAATTGTTATATAATCATTTTATTTTATTTAATCATTTTATCGATATAACATGCAATACAGTAAAAATTATACAATAATACCTTTTCAAGTCTCCAGTTGTTAACATCTTTTAAATCTTTCGCAAGTGTTTCACATTTTTCCAAAAGTCTAACAATATTGATTTCCATCCGCGATGGTTTATGATGCTTGAAACTGTATTGAGGTTTATTATTGCTGACAATCATTATGATTAAGTTATTTTTTTATATGAAATAAATGATAATAAATATAATTTTGTATGTCCTCTATTCACGGCTTTCAAAATATTATATGGGCCATATAATATGGCTTACAAAATGGATTTTATTAAATCAATCAGAATTCTCTGGTTGTTCTTCTTATTCTGAATCTAATTTTAATCAGAGATGGGAAGAAGACAATAAGATGGGATCTGACACCTGAGAATAATGAGCTAAAAAGGGAATCTCTCTGATCTTTCTGTCTTTCTCTGAGAGAATTCTCTCTTTCTTATATTCTTTTTAGGATTTAGGAGATTGTTCAGATTTGTTTTTGAAAATTGTTTCAGGTGCGCTCAACTTTTAGATGCTACTTTCTAGATACTTAATAGTATAACAGGAAATATTTTTATATGTAATGCATGTTATTTATGTATCTTAAGAGGGAACGTTTTTTTATTGAAGCTCACGTTCGGGGTCAAGGGTCATTGGACAATTAAGACCATCATTAGAAATGATGATCCAAATTAAAACTTGTCTGCTAAAATCGCAGATTAAAATTTATGAATTTTTGAAATTTCGTTTTTAACCCTTGGATTCCATCTAAACTCGGAAAAATCGAATAAAATCCTCATTGAATTTCTAAAAACTTAGATGGGCTTTAACATAGGAATTTCATCTTTCAACAGGGGGAGTTTAAGGAGTCAAGGGTTAAATTTTAATATCGAAATTTCAATAATTTATTAAATTTTAACCTGTGATTTTAGCAGATAAGTTTTAATTGGAATTATCATTTATAATGATGGTCTTAATTGTAAAATGATCCTTGACCCCGAACGTGAGCTTCAGTAAAAAAACGTTCCCTTTTTAAATGAGATAATTAATAATGTAAAATTATTATGCAAGTTTATGGTATAATAACCTTACTTAATTAAGTTTACACTAAAATAAAAATATAATAAAGCAATATATTCGTTTGTGTACATATTCTCAAATTGTTTTTTATTCAAGATAATATTTATGCTATGAATTTAATTATATGCTATACTTTTCTCATTTTTCTTTCCTCTATCAGTATCAAGTCTATCAAGGAGTTTAAATATTATCACTTATCAACTTATCACATTAACATGAGTTATAGTTATTACGTTATATCAGATCATACCAAATTATGTGTCTTATTGTGCTTATGGAGAAGCCAAAATAAATTCAAAAATTTATTAAACTGCACAACTTATAACTAGGGAATCGATTTAAAAATATAACAAAAATGATCTTTTTTGATTTTATTCGAATAGTTCAAAATTTTAATTGAATATTTTACCTATGTTACCAATGTAAATTTGAATCTTGCATAAGACCAATAAGACACATAATTTGGTATGATCTGATAGTATAGTTTGTTATAACATTTTAGGAATAATCCAGTAATATCCACACGATTGAAGGTATTTCACTAACTAATAAGCAATAATTTCATCATTAATATTCGTTTTTAACAAAATGCGTGATATAATTTTTATTTTATTAATATTCATACCTTTCATCAGATTTTTCAGACTGCATTGCCAATCTATAGTGGGCCTTTTCGTGAACTCGAAGACTATTGCTTTGAGTGAAAGCTTTGTCGCATATATCACATCTATAGGGTTTTTCTCCAGTATGCGTTCTATTAAAAAATCTCCAATTACATTTACTTATAATATTTAATATCAAATAAATACCTGTGATGAATGACCAAGTGAGATTTCAGATTAAATCTTTTGGGACAAAGTTCACACGGGAAAAGTTTCTCATCTGTTGATTGATAGATCATTAAATGTCAATACATGTCGATACGGTTAAACTTAAACAATTCACATAAATCTTCCAACCTTCCAACCAATTAATAATTTATAATTCACAAATAAAATTTATACCTAAGTGTATCTTTTCATGGTTGTCAACATCTTTTTTGAGCAGGAACATTTTTCCTATTAGAAATGAAGAAATTCTCATTTGGTAATTTGATAACTATGTATTTCATTGCTTTTAAATGCATAACTACTGATTGTCGTGATTGTATGTCTATGCTATAACTTACCACAATAATTGCACATAAATTTTCTTTCTCGGCTGTGAACTCTAATTCAAAAATGTTTTTAAAACATCAAATTCTTATACTAAATCAAAATCAAATCATACAGTTGATGAGTCTTCAAATGAAACTTTCTTCGAAATGTTTTGGAGCAGACTGGACAAGCGAAGGGTCTTATATCATTATGAACAATCGAGTGTTGTTTGAGAGAGGAAGAATCCTTTAAGAGCTTTCCACATAAATCGCATTGCGTGACTTTGTTTTCGACAACGTTAGTTCCTTTGTTGTTCGTGATCTTCGAACATTTCCCATTGCTTTCCCCACACTCCACTGGAGTTAAACTTTCATCATTTCTTATATCTTCATTTGGCTCTAAAGTTAAAAGGCTTCTGTTTATAATTGGGCATTGTAGACATCGTAAATCGTGAATATTTATAAAAATCGAATTAATACAAAATATGATAAATATAAACTTTTATTATAATTTTATCATTGCATTGGCCAACCATTTATTATGACAATTTCAATTTCCTCCATTTGAGAGTCACTATCGCTCTTTTCTAATTCGCCATCCTTCAATCAAAACGAAAGCCATATTTGAAATAATTAAAAATCCTCAAACTTAAGTGAACCTATTGTCATTTTACAGGAATAATAAATGAAGATTCATTTGATAAAGGCTGATGCTGAGAGTCCGTCCTTGCTATTTCGAGAGATTCAAGTCCATCGTCGCTTGGCCCCAAAGTCGCTTGTGGAAAAGCTACATTGGAAAATACAATTTTGACGTCATTCTCAGGACTCTCATGTTCTTCAATTTTTCCGAAATCAATAATATCTTCAATAACAACATCATGAGATTCAGTTAAATTGACAAATATGGATTCATTCGAAGGGGAGTATTGAGACGGACGTTTTTCTCCGCTTGGTAAACTCAATTCTGAAGGATAACCTTAAAGTTTGTGAAATTCTTTTAATATTATTTTAGTTCTCCGATTACAAAATAATAATTTAATTGTCAATTACCAAGTTTAGAAGTTATCCATTGAGAAATCAACTTTATTTCATTGTTCCTTTCTCCTAGGGTTGTCTTCAATGTAAGGATTTCTTCCTCAGATGATTTGGCCTTTTTTTCCAAGTTAGTTACTCTTTGATACAATAATCCAAGTTTCAAACTCAACCCTTCCATTATGCAAGTGAAGTGGAATGGACAATTTAACAAGTCAATTAACTGGGCGTGGCGTTATATCAGACAAAGGAAGTTTATTTAAAGATAATTTATATGGGAAATTTTGAGTTTCAAGATGTTCGAGCTTGGAGTCAGCTTCTTTCAATGTAATCTTGTTAGGAATGTAAAGGTGTTGAAGTTACTTATCATCTTGTTTCATTTAATATTAGATTGGATGTAAGGTAAGTATAATATTACATAAGGTAAACGATGGAGATCCGAGATGATGCCGCATGTGAAAATGGAACGAATAGACAACTCTCATTATTTGCAAGCTCTCATTACGCAAAATCTTGCCCAGGCATTTGAACCAAATCACCGGGTTCCTTTCTCAAAGAAATAAAATTTATAAAATCTTCTGACTTCTCTCTCTTTTCATACTCGTTGCTGAATTTTTAATTGACATTTAGCATTTAACTTTTTGTACTTGACACTAATCATAAGATGCGAAAGAGCAAAGTTCATTTCTTAGGAATGAGTAGAGAGGTCAATCTCAAGAATGACGAGGACAAAAAATCACCGACACCTGAAAAGACTGAAAGCGAGAAAGATTCGACCGATGCTGAAATTGGAGAAAGTAAATATTTAAAATTCTGATTTAATGACATATTACATTTTTGCTTAATATCCTTTGTATTAATTTAACATCTGTTTATAAGTATTTAAAATTAAATATGTATTTTTAATCTAGAGCCTGATAAATGGCAGTATTGGACTGCTGGAAGTTTTGCTTTTGTTATGCTAATTATTGGACTTCCTCTCTGGTGGGTGACAACGACTGTTGAGAGAGTTCCACTTCCGAATGAAATGACTACTTTGAAGAGCTTTCTGGATGAAAATATTAAGATTACAATTAACGTTTATCTTAAAGGATTTTCAACGCCTGCTGACATTAAAAGTGGTGAGTGGACTTTAGGTATTTATTTAATGAATTGTTTAGGAACTCAGCACCTCTACCTGTATTAATCCAAAATTATAATGTTCACGCAATGTGAATTAGAGAAAGGTACATTATAATATGGGCTTTAATATGTTTAATTAATTTCCAGATGATGGAGACGATTATCCTATAAATTATAATTTTCGACAAACAACTGACAAAGAAATGGGGTTCATTTACAAGAGTAAAAACATTTATGAAGTTGATCGAAAATTTTGTATGGATTCAGAAATTGACAACGACATACACCTGTATTATGTAAGTTTATTGTTTAATCATTCTAGCCTAAGTTGTTGTAAACGTGTTCAATTGTAGATACCTAATCAGGATATACCTAAAAGTGTTTTGTTAGAGTGAGTATGTAAAAAATGTCACGTTTGTCAGGTTGGAAGAGCTGATCTCCTCCAGGAACATGGGCCTAGAATTATTCTTGGAAATTGTCGTTCGGCTTATTACATTTCAAATTCGGCCAAGATAAATCCTACAATTCTTTCCAATTTCATTCAAAAATTCTCCCGAAAAGAAAAAAAGAGCGAAGAGCAAGCCAAATTGAGTTTATCATTGTCAGCTGGTTATGACATTCTCCTTACCCTTTTAGTTCCCGAACCTGAAAAAATGGACTGTAAATGGGATATTCAAACTGGAATCAAAAGTAGTTTTATTACCAAACTTCACTAGCGTTAACAATTACATAATATTATCTATTTAGTTATACCATACAAGTTGTAATTATAGTATGTAATTTTACAATGACTTTGTTTTGCAGAATACATGGATCCTATTTTGGAAAAGCTCAATGTATTTGCCGAGTTTAATATTAGATCTCAAATATTATACTACGTCAATTTGAATATTAATCCACAGTTCAATAAAGAAACAAAAAATTTTGAAATTCCTCACGATCAACTTCCACTTGTAATTAATCCTGTGGAATCTAAATTGAGTAAGTTTTTTCTCACGTTATATTACATCAACTTCAATGATTAAAAATTTAACAATCGTTTATATTTTTCAGCATCATTCGTCTCACAAAATCCCGCTTTGAATTTTCTCATTTACGTTTCTCCCTGCGAAGAATTTCCGTTAAGAGTATTGGATAATACTGGAAATCCACTCGTTTCAAATTCTTTTTTGGTTCCTCGTTGGGGTGGTAAGAGTTCATTCAATTGTTATGTGTTTCACTCACCGATGAAATTAATGAAATGCTAAACAAGTTAAAATTAAGGCATGTTATATATGAGTGGAAATGAATTTAAAATAATTTTAAATCTACAGGTATTCAGATTTACAATGCACCTTGTGATCAAAATAGCAGTGATGTTCACGAAGTAAATGTTAATTCTACAATGTCCATAATCCTTGCACAACTACGATCTTTGATAGGACTTCAGCAAACGGTATTTTTAATCTTAACCAATCTTTAATTTTAATCTTACAATTATTGCTTTTATTCATTTAAAATAAACAATACAATAGAGTGAGTCGCAAGCGATCTTGAATTTACGAGGTTCGGCCATAAGGGACTGGGAGGTGGATATAATTGTGAGAGAAAGATTAATAGCCCTTCTTTCAACTTCTGCTAATACACTTGAGGTTGGTCAAATACATTTAAAATGCTATATGATATACTTACACTTAAAACTAAACATTACATGTTGATTATTATTGGATCAAAATTAATTTCGTTTCAATTTTTAGTCATTAGGAAATCTTTTGGGGAAAATCACCAATATTGTTGTGACTCAAGAAGGTAGGGATACATTGACTTTTATCAGCAATAATAAATAAATACTATACGTTCATTTTCACTCATTAATATCAAGTTTTAACTCGAGAAGTTTAAATGATATAATTTGTATTGACATAATTTACAGTTGCCAGTCAAGTTTATGAAAGTGTCAAGTCATTGAAGTCGAGTTATGAAGAATCCAAGATTGGAAATTTAAAAACAGCTCAAAGTTTTGCAATAAATGCTTTCAAGTCTTCCGAAATTGCATTTCATCACCCAAAGAATTTGGCTCAACTTTACTTTCCAGACGATCAAAAATATGCTATTTACATTCCGCTTTATCTTCCTGTTGGAATCCCGGTCATTTTCTCCCTTTATAATATTTTTAAGAAAGTATTTAAGAAAAAATAGAAAACTTTCCTTATATTTAGATGTTACACCTAAAACTTATGTACAAGAAGAATGTACATAATATTTATTTATGATTATAAATGGCAATTTGGTGATATTGAATCAATGAATGTTGATAAGGCACAATTTGTTTTTTAGTAAAAATGTTATTATTTTTAAATGAAGAATGATTCGAACAACTTGTCATTTTGTACTTAAATTATCACACCATTATTATATAATTAGGAATTAACGATGTTAACAATCAAATTAGCATCTAATATAATTGTAATAATACGTTACCCTTCGAAAGTCAATTTTAAATACAAATAGACTACTCAAATACATAAATATAAACATGTACATGTATTTTAAACAAGTGTATTTTATAACTACTGTAAATATTAATTAATTTTTAATAACATTAAATATTCGTATAATTATATTAAAAAGTAGAACGAAAATAATTTCAAAAACTATTTAAGTTGCAGTACTTGAATCATTTGTTCTTTCATCCCCTTGTAATTTTCTAAGATGTATTTTTTTGTGAAGTCTTAAGCTATTCGCTTGTGAATATGTTTTTCCACAAATATCACATTTGTAAGGTTTTTCTCCTGTATGTGTCTACAATATTTATACAATAAATTTTTATGTAGGTAATAAGGTAATGTGAACTTTTTAATTAGCTTTTAAATTACCCTTAGATGTAGAATCAGATGTTGTTTTATGTTGAAAGATTTTGGACAAATATGACATTCAACTATAATTTTTTAATTTATAGATTAATAATTTTTAATGAGTCAAATATTGATTTAAATTATATGATGGTTTGATTTCTTACATGGTTTTTCTCTCGTGTGCGTTCGAACATGTCTATTCAAATCTCTCTCAACAAAAAATGATTTACTACAAAAATGGCACTATAAAAAGGAGCAAAATAAAATCTTATTTTATATTTCAAAATTATGTTTGTGCCTATTTTAACTTGATGTTTGTGTAATTTGTTCATACCATTTTGGTCTTTCCTTTGTCTCCTTCATGAATCAAAATATGAAAGTCAAGATGATGCTTCCGTCTAAATTTTTTTGAACACAAGTTACATTCCCACGGACGTATATTTGTATGAATTAATTTGTGACTTTTTCTAAAGGCAAAGGTTAAAACATGTATTAAACCTACATAAATATTAATAAAACAAACATTAAAATAATAAACATAACATAACTCTACAAATAAAAGTTATAATTTTATCGTAAAAAGTACAGTGATGCTTCTCCTTTCAATATCTTTCCACATTGATCACATTGAACAGGTAATCGTTTCCTTTCTTTGCTATCACTTCCTTCTTTTTTTGGTCGTCCGCGTTTTGGACCTTTTGTTTGATTGAAAATAAAGTTGCAAAAATATAGTTTGTATATTGCATATCATATTATACTTTAGTGTAAAACCAAAAAATATATTAAAAATGCTAGTATAATACCTATACACGTTTCATCTCACCTTTTAAAGTGCTAGCATCTTCATTGGGAATATTAGACGCTGATTGGGAATATAGTAAATTGATGACTTCTTGATTCGTATCATTTTGATTCGATTCTCTCTCATCCAATAGTATTTCTTTTCAAATTTAAATTGTAGATTAATTTAAATTTAATTTTATCAAAAAAATATGAGTTTGTAGACTTATTTTCTCTTATCAAATATATGCATTTTACCTCGCAAATCTTGTTCTGTGTTTTCGTCGGAGTTTTCATTTACAGATTGGACACTGTTATTTTGACTTTTATTTGGCTCATCCTCATCAGATTCGCTGTTTTCTTTTGACTCTAATATTGATGGATGATGTTCTTGAACTTTGTCATGAAGGCCATCTTGATTAATAACAACATCTTCTATTTCCTCATTCAAATGAACTCCTATAATGTATTAATTGTTTTTATAAACGTTAATTTTTATAATAAGCCATTTAGAAAATATCATCTTATTTGTAATATAAGTATAAGCAATAATTACTTTATATTATAACCAGTTAAATAATAATAAAGTAGATATACCAAATTTAAGAAATATCCATTCATTGATGCAAGTAGTTTGTGAGAGAGCAAGTGAAATCCCTGTCTTTAGGTCCTGAAAAAGCCGGGTATGTTGTTCAATTCTTTTATTGCAATTTTGAATGTCTGTATTGAGATTAATTATTTGATTATGTAAAGATTCTAATGAATTCATTGAATCACTGACTGTCAAACAATTACTTGGAGTATACAATTATATATAGCAGTTTAATTTTACACAAGTTTGAAAAAAAAGCAAAAGACCTTCAATAGCCACTCGAAGAACATTTTGACTAGCTGAAATTATATCCAGCGCTCTTATCAAATCAACCGAACCAACCTCGAATAAATCCAAAAATCCAATTTCTTTAAAATTCTTGTAATTTGCGTAATTACAAAGTACTTGTTTTTTGTGGTGTGAAATTATATTTATATGCAAAATTCTCATCAAAGGAATTCATTTTAAAGTCGATTGAATTAATCCATCAGAACTAAAAGGTAAAATCATTTTCTGTATTTCATTTTCATTCAGTTTCAAATACGAATGACACGACATGCGAAAATTAATAGATTGGTCAGCAAAATTTTAAAGCATAAGCGTTAACAAAATGGTTAGCTCATTTGATCAATTTTATTTTCGGCCATTAACGTTTTGTATGTAAACACGAAATGACCGATGTTTAGAGAATAATCTTATACAGACAAACTGACAATTTACAATATTGATATTTATTATTTTTTATTTACTCTTATAATGCAAAGCACTATTGAAAAATAAGGATGTGGAAAAGTTTAAGTATTCATTAAATATTATTTAAGACTATTTGATGGTGAAGAGGTCATGGGAGAATAAAAATACCCTATCTAAAAATATCCATTTTCCTCCGCACTGATTCTGTGCTATTTCTAAAATATATGTCGTCTCATCTCAATTTCCGCTTAAAAGTTAGTCTCAAGTATTCGTGTCCTCGTTTTAAATCGGATTTGAAGCGAGCTTTCGTTGAATTTCCCATTAGACGAATTTGTTCAAGGCTCAATCATTTTTTTCTCATCCTAGATGAAATTTATGTATGAGGTTAAAATGTTAAAGCAATGATTAATTCAATCTTTAAAGTTTAAACTATTATTGCTCTTAGCTGATTCATTTTACGCTTAATCCTCACTATTTCACATATTTGCTATGTTCTCACACTTCTCACTATAAAAATATTTCTATTCGTACTCTTCCTGTAGGATGTTGTATTTAGGGGAATAATTGGATGAGTCAGTCAGTATGACTTGTTTATAACATAACAAAATAGGCTCCAACTCAATAGAACGCACAATGTAAATTTAAAATATAGGTACAAGAGGTGTAACTGTGTAAAATCAAACAATACATAGAAAACATGTAACATTCGTGTGTTAATGTGCGACATGTTCAGGGTTAAGTAATTAACTAAGGTTTAAACATTCGAGCCCGGATTTGCATAAATTATATGCTCTTATTTTACTCATTCCATTTCTTAAGCTTTTCCATGTCTGACACGAACGGATGGCATTCGCTCTTTGAAAAGTTTGAGGTTTTTGTTGGGGGTTTAGAAGCAAATATGCATAATATTTGTCAGGTGTGTAAATATGATAATAAAAGCGAATCCTTTGGTTTACGACATTAATGCCAAAGGAGTCATTTAATGGCGTGGGAGCAGTGGGAGGGAGGAGGAGGAGAAAAGGTGACCGTGGGTGTCAATGTCATATCCTCCATTCTTATACACGTCCTGAAAATGTAGAAGAGGAGATGATTACAATGGAGTGTGTTTTATTATATATAGTGAAGGAGAAGAATGGAGATTGCCCCCTTGCAATAATAAGAACTCCCTCTCATATCCGCTCACTCTCACTTTTCATCCTGCACCAACTACGACTGAGTTGATATGAAAAGTTGTGGGGTTCCTCCAAACCTATCCAACTCGCATTGAGTTGTAGGAGTTTCTCTCTCGTACATTTAGGAAAGTGGAGTGGAGAGATGAAGCGGCCCCTGACTGATTCCACAAGATAATCTCGTTTCTTTGCAAGAGAGTCTTTGGAGCGAAAGTGTTTCGCATGTCTTGGACCTCCACACGAACCTCCCCTCCATCATCATCATCCTGATGATGATGATCAGTCTCAGGATGGAGGTTCTCCTTAAAAGCGGACTCCTTCCGAGACATTCAAACTTCTCCCCGACATTTACCCGTTTCTCACCAGCACAGTAGAGTGGATTTGGTTATTCAACCTCGTGTGGTATATTGATAGCCGTGACTCACTGTTAGCGTTTCCCTTATCACATACACACACACACACACACACACAAGAGTTTATATTTTATCCCATGCCCCTGTGTATTCTTTTCGAAGGTTACCAGCGATAAAGGGCTAATCTATCAATCGATTCATTTTTCATCATAGCCCTTATTATTACCTTTTCATCCTACTCTACACATGGTGTGTTCTCCGGTTCTCCCCCTGACTTTGGGAAAAGTATTTGTGTTGGTGGTGGAGCCAAATTGATTTATTTGTGTAATGTAAAGTCCGTCGATTAGACAATTTACGGACCCTTCTTTCCCAACTCTCTACCTTGGGATTCAACTCTCAATTTGCCTCAGTTGTACCAAGTTACTTTTGCAAATTTTATTAGAGCTTAAACGTCTAGTCAAATTGATTGAGAACATTTATTACGTGTCGAACGACGTCCCTTTTGTGGCATTTATTGACATTCGTCTCGTTAAGACCTTTTCGTTAACGCCGATTCCAAAACGCGTCAAATTACGTCAATACGCAAGAGCTAAATATTGAATTGCATTTTTGTGCTTCATGTGTTTACTTTGACTGACTGAACATGGCATTATAATAGTTATTACCTATATAGGAAGTGTAAAGGAAATTTTCAAAGTGAAATCATAAACATTTTTATTATATGTAATTTATATATTTAGCATATAGTACGAAATACTTTCGCAAATCGTAATAGACGAGTCATCGGTGATTAGTCAAGAACCAAAAGTTGATGAATATTCTAATAAGAAAAAATCGCGAATATTTGTGTATACCAATAAACGTGTCGTGAGTTTTTAATTAGTTGAGCTCTCTACTTGAGATTAAGAGCCTCGAGATAAAGTGGTTGGAGTTGGTAACTAGTGAAAATGACGAGTGAACGGACGGAAATATGGAGATTTTCTTGTCATTAAAAAACAGGGAAAATGTTTAAAAAAATCTTTTTCTCATGTTCTTCTGGAGGGAAACGAAGGGATCGAAGATTCCCTAAAGAGCTTCGGCCACAAGAAAGGCCACATGATTTAAATAAATCTTATTTTTACACTAATGGTGGTCAAATCCAAAACTTTGAGACGAATTCGCCTCCATACTTTCAGACTCCTTCACTTGGTGATTTTACTTTCTATGATAATTTCCTATTTAAGAAAATGTTAATTCTTGGAATATTAGCTATATAATTACTGATCGATAAAGAGTCCAACACGACGTTTACTCAAAAATGAAATTTAAATCACTCTGTTAAGATAAATAATTCCTCAACTATTCAAAAGTATCATTGTTATTGTCCTTATCCTAAAATACATAATATTATAATATCGTAAAGGCTTATGCAGATCAAAGGTTACAATTCAAGAATTCATACATGTAATTTAGTGAGAGACAATTTGGAAAGATTGTTGAACGTGAGAGCTTGGGATTGATTGAGGAATTGAGACGAGGACGAGCAGAAAGACGTTTCTTTTCTACCCGCCTTTTTATCTAGACCTTTAGATAGTTTAGACGTTGTTTTGCAATGTTTTCGCCACTGAAGAAATTTTTGAAAAGAAAGCGATCTGACGAAGAAGTGTTTACAACAGTGAAAACTTTTGGATCCAAAGTCAAACGGATAGCCTTTGGAAGAATGGGATTGCTTTTGTCATTTTTCTCGAAGCAGAAAAATGGTTAAATTGCTTAGAGCACAACTTGGATTATTTTTAATATATCTGTTAATTTGTTTTATATATTACATAGTTTATTTAATTTTTATCAATTTTCATTATTACCGTGTTGTACTCTTTATTGATCTATTTATTAAGAATTCGCGATTGGAGATTTTGATAGGTTTAAATTAGATAATATAAATGATGTTTGAAACGAGATAATTATTGAGATAAATTATTGGTTGAAATTATTATAAACATTATTTGAATCAATATTAATTATTTAAAATACTTTTTAATAACGTAAAATTAATTTGTAGTTCTTGTCGTATATATTGCTCATAAAATCGTTTTGCTTATGTATAGGAGAACTCAAAGTCGGGGATAGGATTGTTTGGCTTCGCGAAGCACCGGACACCAACGAAGCCGGTGTAGTGAAGTGGCTTGGAGTTATCGAAGAGGAGGATATTGCAGGAATTGAATTTGTAAGTCTAGTAATTGCTCGATTAATTAATATTTTGTCTACCATCACTATAATTCTTGTTATTTGACATTATTTTTTAATTATTTAGGATCGACGACTTGGTCTCGGGTCCGGGTACTACAAAAATAAACAATTATTCCCTTGTGATTTTAACCACGGAGGGCTCGTGGCCGTAGTTGGACTCATTCTCGAAGAGGATTACTTCAACTCCGTCGGGCCTTTTCCTCAATCGAGCTTTGGAGGGAGTTTGGGAACTGCGAGTCCGAGTCCGAGTCCCAGCAGTGCCGGGAGCTTTGGACCCAATTCACCCAAAACCTATCGAGGTGGAGACGAGAACCAAGGTTTTCTTACACCTGGATACGTCGACCAGGGTCCGTATCACAAGAGTCCTATCAAGACTGATTCAAAGGAAATACAAGACTCAAGGACGCGTGATAATAATACAACAATGCCTTTAATGCACATCATCTACCCACCACTCAAGGAAGAAGAGTTGAATCAGATTGATGGTATTTTTATTTAATTTATCTCTCGCTCTCATCTTGGGATTTGACTCCCTTTTACGCCATTTTATGGACTAATTTCATGGTATTGATGTTTCAATTCTCTTTTTATTTTTTAGGGCGTATGAAGGGCATTCAGGGTCATCGAAACTCTTGCTATCTAGATGCGACGCTTTTCTCAATGTTTTCCTTTTCTGGCGTCTTCGACACGATCCTTCTCACAGCACTGCAGAGGAAGAATAACAACGAGCCTTTTGACGAGGATCTCGCTAAGCGTGTTCAATACATTATGAGGGATTTAATTGTGAGTCCATTGAGAAAGGACCAATTCACTCCGGCTGACAATGTGATGAAACTTAGGGAATCACTTAAACATTTAGATGACAAATTGATATCTGAAGAAATGGGTAATTTTATAAATTACTTCCTTTAAAAATAAAATAGTCATAAATATAAATAGGATTTAATTGGAGCACCATTAGTCAATAAAAATATTCTCATTTAGAATGTATCACAGTAAATGGGGAATTCCCAAGATTAATTAAGTATAAAAATTAATGGTAATCATTGAATTTTATAGATCCGCAAGAATTTCTACAAATTCTATTCAGCAATGTAATGAATTTACAAGAATTCCTTTCATTGTCTTCCGGAGAATCCGATTACTTTCACCAAGTATTGGTTCAACCCAGAGCAGAGAATGATAAAATTCAAGTCCCTTCGATTCAACATCTCTTCGAACAAAGTCTCATCATGCAAGATTTGAAGCTGAAAGCCGTCCCTGCTCCAGCTCTCATTCTCCAAATGCCACGCTCAGGGAATAAATTTAAAATGTTTGATGGGATTCTGCCCAATCTCACTATTGATATCACTGACCTCATCGAAAACAGTGAGAAAACTCAATAAATACATTGACCTCATTAATAAGATAGCAATGGTTTACTTGTCAATCTTTTGATTCATCGGATAGTATGTGATAAGATCTTTAATTGTGTGGACTAATCTTTTATAGCACCTCGAACATGTATTATTTGTGGCGGTTTGGCAACTCATGAGTGTCCGAAATGCTATGGTTGCTTCACCACTGGAGGAAGCTCAAAGATCGGAGGTTCAACTTCTTCAGGAGCGGAGTCAACAGCTTTTTGCTCAGTGTGCATCAGTAAAACCCATCAGCGAAAGGAACGAAATTGGCACAAGAACTCCTTCACCGATATTAAATATTCCTTCAACCCGGCAAATTCCTTCCCACAATTAGATCCATTTAGAACTAGAAATGAATTTGACCCGAATCCATCCTTCAATAGAAATCCTGTCCCATCCGTTCCTTTCAAATCAATTCCGAGAGTTAAATTAGATCTCTTCGCAGTCATTTGCATTGAAAGCAGTCATTTTGTCAGGTAACTTTCATTTATATTATTTTACATTTTATTATCTTTTTTAGTCAAATTTTATCTTGGATTAAAATATTTAATTTATCGGTCCTTAACTAACTTGCATATTATTTACAGCTTTGTCAAGACTGGAACTTACCGCACTGCTCCATGGGTTTTCTTTGACTCAATGGCTGATCGAGTCGAAAATTCAAATGGAACTGGGCACAATATACCTCAGGTTGGATTATTATCATAATTATCAATATTAAAATGTCTTTATAAAAAATAACATGAATCTAGTGAATCATATCTGTAACTGATCAACTTTTTACTTTCAGGTGAAACTGCTGCCAAAAATGGGGCATTGGTTGGACCAACTCGAACACTCTTCTGACAAGTTAGATAAGAAATATCTTGATAGTGTGAGCCCTGACCTCAGACGCCTACTTTCTGATCCTTATATTTGTCTTTACTACTCTCCTCAGGCGTACATGTACGCCTAATTTCAAGATTTATTCATTACACTTTTACTATTTAACCATCCTAAGGATTAAAAATAATAAAACAAGTGTAGCTTATAAGTAAAAGTGCTTAAATATAAAACCATTATATACCTAATATATTATGTTCTCTCATTGTCAGTGTTAGTATTTTGACATCTTTAAATAAACTTAGATATTTAATTTTTTAATTTAAATTACCTCATTTGTTTAAGTTAATCGATCAACTGTTTAGTATTAGTGACTGATAATCATTTTAATGTTTATCATACTTAACCTTACCAATAATAAGTCGAGATAATTTTTTTACTAATAATGTTATCCCACTTAACAGTCAGCATCAGTTCCCCTTCCTAGTAAGAACATAACTGTAAACCATTTTCGAATGTTAATCGAACAATAACGAACACCTAGTTTTAAGAAAAGATTTTTCTTCGAGTATTAATGCTTATTTCCTATCTTGATCTGCTAATAATTCAAGATATTCATTATTAACTAACGATAAATGGAATTTTATTATTCTAAACTGATATTTCCTTCATGTAGGAAAATAATGATCAAAATACAATTTATTGTCTGATGAACTTTAGTATTTATATTAATAATGCATTATATAATAGTTCTTAAACAATGTTTTTGTAATATATAATAAAATGTGATGTTGATTGTAAAATCAAATATCTAAATAATGGAATGTTTGGTACTACAAGATGCTTTAAAATGAAATAAATGATAGCCATTAGCGTAATATTATTTTCTCGTTTTATTACAAATACCTTGCCTCATAACTGCAATGCAATTGATTCGCATTCGTTACAAGACGGTACTTAAAAGAAGAAGCCGAGAATTTTTCCTCCAAGATGTTTTCTCCTCGCTTCCTCGTGGTCCATAATACCACCGGATGTTGTTAACACCACATACCTAGAAAAAATAAATCCAATTGTAGTCCAATTCAACAATAATTGATATTGGGATGAATGAAGATATCTCAGTATCCTTTTGGCAAAACATCATAAGATATCAAATTCGAGACAAGTTTTTCATCATGATTAAATAAAAATGAATTGGGTTTGCTTTGTCGTTAGCTTACCCAAACTGCCTAGAAGGAAGGAGGTTATTCGTCCATTTTTCTATATTACTGATGGAAACATCGAATCTGGGTGAAATGACGCCACACTTATTGAGTCTCCCTGTGAGGTTAACTACGATCTTTCCCGCTCGGTGGTCGTCTACGATCTCGAACTCCCCGATGTAGCCTTAAATATAAAAATTCTCAATAACTAAACGTTCTTTAACTTTAATTAAAATTAATTGTAATATGTATTTCAGTATCCTTTTGGCAAAAAATCATTATAATCATTATGCATAAATTTGTCATCATATTCAAGGGAATTTTCTTGTTAGCATTTTATTTGAACTCACCATGCTTCATCATAACTGTGAGGAATTTGACGATCACTTTTGAACAAGGTCGGATCAACACCTGCCTCTTGCCCCGCTTCTCAGCGTTGTTGATCGATTTTAAGGCATCGGCCAAAGCGTTCATGAGAACCATGATGACCTGCAAGAACACAAAATAGATATTAGTATTTAATAAGGATAATTAATTAGGAATATTTAAAAGGCGGTGAGGTCTATTCACGCTTGGCATACAGAGCAATGTACGGATGAATGTACTAGATCCAGATGGCCATTTGGAAAGAAAATACTTATTGAAAAGTAATTGTAATTAAACATAACGGAAAGTATAACTAACCTTAAGGGGGAAGGGCCTCGACGCTTAAATAGTCTGAATAAATAGCTTTTGAAGTTTAATCTAAATTAAAAGAGCAGGGTCTCAGAGCCGACACAGCGAGCACGGCATGCCTTCAATGGAAGTCTCGGCCGAAAGACCAATGAGAGGCTTCACAGAATGAGCGCACACCTTTAAGGATTCTTCCATATGCCTCGATCAATTCAGAGTTTAGGGTTGACTCCACTTGGGGAAAAATGTATTTCTCATTTTACCCATTCAAATACTTTAACGTTTTTTCTGATATTGCAATACAAAATAATTACTTTTGAATTTGATCAGTATTTTTAACTTTTAACGGCCATTTTTATGATGTACATGCGTTAAAAAATTTATGGAATTTTAATTGAATTATGAATAAAAAAAAGTTGATGGATTTCGTAAATAACGTGTTTAACAATAATGTTGAATTAATTTGCATAGCATGACATTAATTTTTAATCAAAGATCTCATTAACATTTATAATCGGTAGCATAAACGTATATCACAAATTCAAAAATTATAACAAATATTTATAATTTAGTTATCAATATATCATTTATCATTTTAATTTTATCATCCATGTACTTATTGTTAATGTAATAGGTAATATCGATGACTTGATTTGACATTTTAAATAACTAGAAAATCTAGATGGGGAATACTGCTTGGTGAATAATTTTATATTTATAAGTCTGTTCCGCTGTCACAGTCAATTACAATAATTTGTACACTCAACCGAATTAATCAGTTTGTAATTAATTAATGCCATAAGGTGAGGAATCCAAACAAGTCACAATAGCAAAATAACTCCAAGAAGAAGTCTGTCGTACAATAAGTCCTTCGTCTCAAAATAGGGCTAATGCGAAGGATTTTTTCTCCGACTTTAAAATCTCCTTCGCTTGTGAGTCTCACAGTTGCTTCAAATTCATAAAGACCAGGTTTAACTTCAAAGCCAATTACAAACTCGTCCCTGGACTTCTTTGCAGAACCTATGACTTTTGAAAGAATGAACTTTTTGCATTTTCCAGGAAGGTTTGCATTGATGCTCTCTACTGCTCTTTCCCCTGCTCTCTTCATTAACTTCTTTTCCGAAGGAGTCAAATGTGTGAGAGGAGTGCAAGAGCAAAAAATATCAGATATACCTGCATCCTCACAAGTTCTTTCACCTGGGATTTCTTTTAAGAATGAAATTCCGAAATCAGTTCTTTTGGCCTTTAGCTTTTCCAATCCTTGGCCGTTCTCGAGAAGTTCTCTCAATGTTTCATGAAGATCATACGGAGTTGTAAGCTTTCTGTGAATTCAACACATTGAAATGTAATGATTAATGATAATCGATATAATATATTTTTTCTCATATTGAATCATAAAATAATTACTCTGGTCATACCTCGAGTTTAATTGGAAACGTTTACTTTCTTTAGTGTTAAAAAACTTGTCGGGAATGCGAATAAAGAGAAAGGGGAGTTTTTCATTGAAATAGCCATTGAAAGACTTTCTTGTTGGTCCATATCGATATCCATGGTCAGAGAGGAAAATAACGATTGTGTTATCTAAAATACTTTCGTTATGGAGTGCATGGAAGAAATTGTGGAACAAAATGTCTGAACTTCCAAGTCGTTCTAAATTCTCATGTGCCAATCCTGTAATCCAAGTGTGTACAAAGAACGGTTTAACTTTCACTCTTGCAAAGTCGAGTAATGTATCCAGAATGAATACTGCAGTGTTCCGAGACCCAACACAAGGAAAGATCGGCTCCTATAATATTTGAAATGAATTGACATAATATAAAGAAATGTAGCAATGTTTAATATAATAGATTTTCGCATATAAAGTGGTATAACATTACATGAGGATAAAATGAATTTGCTTTGAGCATTAATGGTCGTATGTAAATGCTCGTTGGCTGGGTATGAAAACCATATTTTTTATAATTGAACGTGGCAAGATTTGGAGCATCTTCGAGAAGCCCAGTCTCATAATCAGAACTCAATTCTTTCCAAAGGAATTTACAAGAGTCAAGATCAACTTTGAAGTCACAAGAATCGTTTCTTCCAGTAAGTAAAGCCTATAATAAAAAGAAAACAATTACTTCAGTTGACTTGTTCAAATACAAATTAATGTTTAATTAATACAATAAGCATGCATAAAACATTAATTGTCAATTCACCATCATATTTGGAAGAGTATTTTCTCCAACTATTCAAATACATTAAAGATCAAATTAGTCATTCAAATACTCGAGTATGATTGATAATAGGTAATATTGCAATAATTTAATACACTGACACATAAATGTTTATGCTTATTGTTAGTGGATGTTGTAAAGAAGCTTGTAAGAGACTTACCTTTATTATATCCGTAATACTCAACAAAATTGAGTTCATTCAAAGTTTTCTTAGTCTTTTTCATGTAAGCGTGAAAATGCTGCCTTGCCACAGAATCAATTCCAAGAATGAGAACATTTGGCTTTGGAACACTTTGCCTTTTAGAAGAATTTCTCAAGTGGGTTAATTTTGAATTGACAAAATAGTCAATGTACTTTTTATTTTTCGAATCTTTGCATGTAACTTGTAAATACTTTGCATCTATTATTGTTTCATTTTGAAGATTCCTCATTTCTGATAAACTATAAATCAGAAGCACAATACAGAGTAAATAATAAACAATATGTATAAAATACTTTTATGAGTTTAATGTAGAGTTGATAGTTGAGACCTACAGACTACACAATACATAGATCTTTGTTAGATTACTTTTCAATATCAAAAACTTACATAAATGAGTCGTCTATTTTCCCTCTTTCAATAACTTGATAGAAGCAATCGAGATTGTCCATTAATCTTAAAATCTAAAACATATTCAAACCATCAAGATGTTTATTAAAATTGTTCTGCTTTTATTATTGTATTCCGAATTCCCAATCAGAGAAATAAAACTTACTCCATTTTCTAAAGTTGCAAATTGTTGATTGCATTTGTGTAAAGGGTAATTAGTAATTGGAATGAATTGAGTTTCTAATTCTGGAATTTTACATCCTGTTGTATTTATTTGGAAAGGCGTTTCTTCGTTTTTCTTATACCCATACACTTTTCGCTTAAAATCTGTAAAATCGAAGTAATGAAAAAGATTTCTGAGCCTAAATTATAAAATGTTAAAGTGGTTTATTTAGTGAAAGTTATTATAAAGCTAGTAGTGAAACAACTTACAATTTCCTTTAAAGTCCAATTCAACATTTCTCGTATTACGGCCATCATATTCAATCGTGTACAATAATATCAAAATTATTAATAGCAACACTAAAAGCTTATGGTATACTTTTGGTAAACAAAAACTTGTTTTCTTTACTGGGTTGGTCAATTTCATTATTTACAAAATCTCAATTGAATATTGAATTAAAATTAATTTAATACTAAACTCTACCACATTGTTAAAATCCTCAGAACAGGACGGTTAGTGAGTTTTATTGTTTGATGCTAATATATAAATTAAAATATTGTCTAGTCTTATAATTTACATTATGATAGATTTACGCCTTATTATTCATGTGTTCTGCGCTTTCTTATTAAATATTTTGAATATCCGGGCATTTCCTCTAATAAACCCGGGTTTTTTTCGCCCACACATGTCCACGGGATATCCGATATGATGATCTAGCTTGGAGTTTCATGGTCTGCTGAAAGGTCCCGGGCATTTTGAGACGAATAGGGAGAGAAAAGAAAGCGAGAAGAAAATCATTCGTTGTTTTGTCCATGCAAATAAGAAACTAAAAAAGGCTCTCCTCTTTTCACTTAACTTCCTTCCTCCCAAACATTTTGGGAAGAAGGATTTTGCGATTATAACTGTTCAATTAGGAGAAAACCAAGAAAAGAGGTCCAAAAAGTCCAAATTAACTTAATTAGCAACTCATCATTAGTTGATTCACATCAACCATTTATGTAAGATCGCTCAATTCTTTTTTTCTTATTCATTGTTCAATTATTAATGAAGGCAATCCAATGTGACGATAATTGGCAATTGGCATCATTGATAAATTTTATTTGACAAAGATGATTTAACAAAGGAAAAATGTCAAAGATTCAATGGTCGTGCCTAAGTTAAAATGTAGAAATTTTTCCATCTTTTGTTGAGAGTAATATTTATAAAGTTATTGAAATTATTACTTATTTTTTTAAACCTTGCACAATTATTTCGCCTATTTCAAGATTTTATAATTTTTACAAATTGCCAATTATCTACTCTGATACAATGCGACAATTATGTAATATTTAATTTGTTTAAACATATAGTTCAAGAAGGAAACACATACTCAATACCTGGCTGACTGCCGACGTTCTGACTTCACATTCACATTGTTGAGAAACCGCAGACCCAGACTACGTCATGAAAGTAAATTGATTAATACTACAAAAATAGTTTATAAACATCAACCATTTAACAAAATATGTAAAGTACATTTCGTTATTTTACATTTCGTTTTCGTCACGAACCAAGAAAGAGAGTTTATTTTTTATTAACATTGCATAGTTAACGCGAACTTTTATATTTTTTAGAGAAAAATAAAATCGAGACCTTCGTTGAAGAAGTCCAAATTGGATGGAAGTCATTCAGCTCCTTCTCCAACAGAGAAAGAAATAAAAGGGAAAGACAAAGAATCTGTCATGAATAAAGTTCCCGAGGTTGTTCAAGAGATAATGGGGCCTCTGGTCCCGAGTCATCCAAATTTTTCTGCCACCGACTTGTCAGCCTTTCCGAGAATGGGAACTCTTATATCGGACATTAAAGCAATTGAGAATCTCTCATTGGAAGATCTCGATGGATTGCAAAATGAACTCGAGACCCTTTGGTCATCTTTATCTGTGAGGATTCGCCTTCTTCAAAGAGAGCAAAGTCTTCTTCAGTTGCACCCATCTGCTCCAATCCCTCCCGATCTTCTAGATCCAGGTAATATAAAAGTGTAAAATTACCCAATTAAGATTGTACATATTGTATTCTATCATTATCATTATAATTTAAAGAATTTGTATGGTTCAATAGTGTAATTGATAATGTAATTTATTTGTTATTGCAGTGTTGAAGATGGGGGATCAAGTTGCTTCAGTGCCAAGTCCTGGACCATCCACAAGCTCTGGAAGAAAACTCGGGAATGGAAGTTTGGGAAAAGACCTGAGTAAGGTTGACAAACCCCCGAAAAAGAAGCTGAAAGGTGAGGGCGAAGGGAATTCAAAGCGGAGTGGAGACAAGCCAGCAAGAGCTGGGCAGAATAGAACTCACTCCATCAGTTCTGGTATCTTTTATTTTTGAGATTTTTTTATTTTAATCCCAAAAGCGTTACATCATAATAGCACAATGTATGAACGCTCTTTTTCAAAACTAACATGGAAAGGTGGAGGATTTCATGGATCTTTACTTCATTTGCTTTGGACCGTATTCGGATTTCAAATTAATTTTTGAACATATTTTATAAACTCAGAAAACTCAGATAAAATATGTTAATTAGATAGTTATAGTTGGTATTTGGAGTACAAAGTAGCATTGCTATTTATTTTACAATGGGGTATATATTTATAATTAAACATTTTAAAAGACTAGATTTTTAAATTATCTAATTTTATGATTTGTTTAAATTAATAGAAGGGGATGCTTTACACCGAGCTGAGGCTCCAAGTCAATTTTGGGAATTCGCTGAAACGTATTGTAGAGAGGTGAGCGAAGATGATTTGAAGACTCTTGATAAAGTCCTCGAAGAACAAAAAGAAGTTTCTTCAGATCTTCTCGACATTCCTGCTCTAGGCAAAGCATTTAAAGAAGAAGAGAACAAGCGAGAAAAGATGGAAAGAACAAGGGATACTTGTGGACCTTTAACACAAAAACTCGTGGCTGCCCTTGTGGACGATCGAGTCTCGAATTATTTAAATCAACAGAACAACGGAACTGCAAAGGAAGAAAATGGTGAAAGTGCATTTAATAGACCTGGTTTGATCCGGGCTCTGGGACTTGACGGTGGTTCAAGTAATGCGAATGTAAACACATCGCTCGAGTCGAGACTAAGAAATGTGAGTCTTTATTTTACTTTGCTATTTAAAATTTAAATATCTTCTCTACATACGAATTTTGTTAACTTATTAATTATTATTTCTATATTCTCAGGTGCTATTTGACCAAGGACTTTTTGCTGACGAAGATTCTGATGATTTGATAATTCAAAATCCCAATGACGAAATCTTGACAGAAATTAAAAAGACTCAAATCGCATTCAAAAAGTTACATCATCACAACACAACCAAACTTGCTGAACTTCATTCGATTGTAAAGGTAAGCCGTTGACTTTGGCTGACTTTGAAATGAAACATTGAGTATGGTGTACTATAACGTATTAACTTTTAGACTCTGCTCGTGGTAATTAAATATAATTTAAGCTTTACAAACATTTCTTTTTAATTCGTTTATAGAAAGAGGTTGAGAGGAGCGCGATTAAAAAAGAGCTGGAAAAGGCCGACAAAGAAGTGGTTGAAGCTTACAAAATCA
>JAQGBZ010000158.1:0-142793 GCA_034687125.1 Neelides folsomi | reverse complement strand
CAAAGTCAGCCCTATTTTGTGCTCTACATGGAGCACCATGGAGTTTCAGGAGCAAAGGTGGAGCACCATGGAGTTTTTTTGCATGGAGCCTCATGGAGCGGAATTTTATAAGATAGGGAAATTTACATTGAAAACTGCAAGGAGCGAAATTTCGCTTCATGGAGCACCATGGTGCTCCATGGAGCCTCAATTTTACAAGATAGCGATATGTTAGCCGTTTATTTAACAGTAGAAAAAATTAATATTCATGCTGAAAACAACAGAGTACAAACTTCATTTTTATTAATTGCACTTCTTCAATTATTATTTGAACAAGGTCATTCTGCTTTTGATAAATTATTTATTATGGGAATTATATCATTTTCAGAAAAATATAATAATAAAAGTAAAACAAAAATAATTTAATATTTTTTATTGATTATCCAAATTGGTACATTATAAAACAATTCAAAATAAAATATAAATAATTTTATCTTAAATCTTACTATTAGTGTGAAATTTAATAAAATTTTATTAATTAAACACTTGAAATAACTAAATTATTTATTTCATTTTGAATCAATTCATTGATTTTTATGATATTTGCATCAGTTTTGAAAACTTCTTCTTCACCAGTCACCACCATGGAAAGTTTCCCATTATAAGTCATCGTTGTAATATTCAAGGCTATTTAAACAATACATAATTTGTAAAAAATCAAATCAAATCAAATAATCTTAAGATATTGAATCATCAATTAGTAAATTTTAATAAAATATTTTAACTTAATTTACGATTATTTCCTGGATAGAAAGCAAAATCTCCAAAGTAATTTGCAACTGGCATGTGAGCAAATGTAATTTCCTCTTTGAACCATGGAAATGAAGAGAGGACAACAGTAGAATAATTATTTTTGTTAATAATTCGATTCAAAACAGAAATAAAGACTGATGCCATGGGAACAATAATTAAAAAATTGAATAAAGGACTTGTGGAGTTTTTCAATTTATCTAATTTCCGCTCAATCGCTTGAAGTCTCTCAAAAGGATCGGAGATTCTGATAGGAAGAGGAATATTGGCAAATGAGCTAAAATAAAATCATAATAAATTTTAATTTTGTAAGAACTTTTTAAACTTAGTTTTAAAAGTTTAATTAAAAAGCTTAATTAACTTACTAATAATTTCTTAATTTGAAATTTGGATGTCCAGAAACAGGCAAAGGAAAACCAAATTGAATTTTATATGGAATTTTCATTCCTTCTTCAATCATAAATCTCCGAATTCCTCCAACAATCCCCGCAATTATCACCGTCGTTATTCCGACATTATTCGACCGCGAAATTTCTTTTAAAGTTTTAACAGAAATGAATTTGTGAGGATGACTAACGCTTTTTAAAACAGTTTTTCCTCTTTTTTTAAAAAACGAAGGATGGAGATCGTTAACATCAACAGAAATCACGACTTCGTAAATTGCTGCATAAAGTGAGCAAAATACAAATCGAAGAATTCCAATAAAATTTCTAAACGCTGATGTTTCATTTTTGCTATGTCGAATTTCAATAATTTTATCTTTATTTCCGGGTTCGAAATTCAAAAAGACTTTTAACAAGGAATATCCTAAAAATAAACATTTTATCTAAATGCTGTTAAAAATGGCGGAGAATTTTAAAATTTGAATAATTTAGTTTTATAATTTAAGTAAATTTAAAATTTATTAAATTTGTAATTACCATCTCCTACCACGTGATGCCATCTCCATAGAAATAAACTATAAACTTCGTCCGAACCTTCAAATTTAAAATTGTTAATAAAAGTTCCATCCCAAGGCGGGCGATTTAATTGCAATGAACTTGTCATTAAAACGTTATGTATTTCATTGACATCTTCAATCCCATAAAATTCTTTTTTAACTTTGGGCTCATATTCAGTCACATGGTTTCGAATATCAAAATCCTTATCTTTGCTCCAAAAGAAAAAACCCGCACATTTGACAAGTTTTGAAGTAATTTCCGAATAACACAATTCACCCGATTTCGGATTTCTAATTTCGATAAATTTTTCAGTTAGGAATTTGCACAACATGTCTTGGTTAATTTTCCCTTTCATCAAAGCGGAAATCTCAACATTGTAATTTAAGGATTTTTCTAAATCTTCAATTTGAACAAAAGCACTCCGAAGTGGCAAAATTTTATCTAAATCTTTTCTAAAAAATAAAACCACTTTTGCAACTGTTAAACGATAAAGAGCAATCAACAATACAAAAAGTAATAACAAAGGGCTGATAAATAGTGCGAAAATAAAAATAATAAAGGTTATAATATTATTAATAATTTTTCTTTTACTGAATATATTTCGAATTGAAGACATCTTGAACTAAATGATGACTTTAAAAGTTATGCAAAATCACAAAGTCTTATTTGAAATAGCTTGAGAACATTTCAATTCGAACAAATGTAAATTAGTAGTTGTTAAATATGGGAATACCTAAATACTTATTAATATATGGAATGCATTTATGTAAATATATAATAATTTTTTGTTATGTAAATGATATGTAATTATCTAATAAAGGTAAGATAATATAATAATAATGCTTGTGAGTCTGCATGTGTATCTTAAAATTGGCATTATTAATTTCCGGAATTCAAGGTTTATTTGAAAGCAATTTCCATTTTTTGTTAAATTTTAAATTTTGATTCAAATTTCCAAGTATCATTATAATTGTAAAATGTTTTCTTATACTATGTAAGCTTATCTTAAAATATGGACTATATCTGTATATCTGTAGGTAGACATCTCATCCGCTAATATTACACGCGCTATTAGCGATTAAATATATTTATAGACAAATGAAATAATGAAAGACTTTAAATTAAACACATTTACCAACTTTCACATTTATTCACATGTCATAATTATGCATAAAATATTGTATGTATATACATAAAGTATCTGGTACGCACTTATAATATAATATACGATAGTGCGTAAGAATAATAAATTCAGATCTTTATAAACGCTATGTATATAAAAATAAAGATTTTACTATGAAACTCCTTATTGTGGTTATTAAACCAGATCTCACAACTTGACTTTTGTAACAATCATTTGCATAAAGGTTTTCCCAATGAAGATGGGTGTGATTGTCCCCAAATGACTTCCTCTATCAAACACATATGAAAATATTTCCTTCACTTGGGTTTGACTTAAGGAACAATTTTTGATTGTTTCAATAAAACAAAGACATTTAAAGAAATCAAACTTCCTGTTGGACAAATTCTTCGTTACGTAAAATGGAAATGAGACATTTGAATATAAAATTGAATGATCCACAAACTTTCTTTTTCACTTCGCATCTTCAATTCAAGTCAAAATGGTCAAATTGGGAGTTTGGATTGTAAGATATATTTTTATTATATTTAAAAATATTACATAATTTTAAACTTATTTTATTCATAATAAGTATATTTTAATATACAATATATGTATTAATTCTAAACTGTTTATTTTAGATATTTTTCTTATATTTGCTCAATTTATCTAATGGTCAAGAAGAATCTGGTAAGTTATTGATTGTTATTATATTTAATTAGGTAAATATTTAAAATGCATTAAAAATATTAGATTTGATGATGAGCGAATCATTCAATTTGGGAGGCTTCAAAAGCAAATTTCTTTACGGCGGCCACGGAGGATTCGGGGGATTTGGTGGACTTGGAGGACTTGGTGGTTTTGGATATGGGGGATTTAGTAAGTTGACAAACAATTACTATTAAAATTTAGTATTACAGTTACAATTAGGTTATTTTTATTTTCTGCTTAATTACAATTAACGTCATTTACTCAATTTGATTTATTTTTTCTATAGATCCTTATTATAGACCTTATGGCTATGGTCATTACGGTGTTCGCCCCTACTATGGTGGATATCATTATTTAGGATATCCTTCATTACAACACTATTAGATAATTAAAACTAAACTTGTTCAATACAGTATACAAAAACTATAAAATTAACTTTTTTAAACTTTTCTTAAAATAATACACTTTAAGTTAACTCTACTAAAGATTAAAAATTGGTTGGACAGAATGGACACGGCACCTATAAAATTTATATACCTGATATAATTAAATATAATTAAATAGTTATAAAATAATATATTTGATGTTTAACTATAAGTTTATAAGCTATGTAATTGTTATTGTTTTAGCTTCAAGCTCCCACATATGGATGAATGTTCATAAGGCCGTAAAGTGATTGAAGTAAAAAGGAAAATTGTTTATAAAAATGTTCTTTTATTCTTTTACAAATTGAGTAAATTAATTTAAATTACAACACGTGGATTTGTGGTGGAATTCCAAGAACCTCCAATTGAATGTAAAATTCCAATGTAACAAAAGTAGTTAAGTCCACACGAGTTAATTTCATTCCATTGTTATTCACATTCTCATTTTACTAAATAATCATACATAAACCATAATGATATAACTCATTCATTCATATTCATATAATCCTGTACATGTTGTATAAGTATAAATATGTAAAACATTGTCATTCCTTTCTTCTCTATAAATCATTATGTGAATCTCTATCTAAATAAAGAACACAATCTTTATATTTATAAGATACATCTTTATATATAGTAGATTATATACATACTGCGTTTGTCAATCTTCATAAGTTTATGATTTTAAGCATGTGAGTTTGTAATTCTGAAAATGTGAATGTATTAAATTAAATCTGTTCTTGTTATGTCAATGTGTGGAATTTGATTGACAAAGGCGGAATTGTTTGTGAAATGATATGAAATTACAAAGTTGAAGATCTTTCATTAAATTCAAATACCGCCCCAGTTGATTTACAACAATGAAACGCCAATTTTGAGTTGATGCAAAACCTCAACAAAACTTCAATTGTTTCTTGGAAAAATGATTCGAAAAAAAATCTGAAATTCTCAGAAAAATGAATTTACATTTTTCAATTCTTAGAATTTATCCAAAACTGTCAAAAGTTCCAATTCAGTCAATTCAATAAATTTAAGATTTAGAAATATGGCGGGATAATTTAAATTTTTTAGTAATTGGCGGGATGATTTAAAATTTCTTAGTAATTGGCGGGAATATTTAAAATTTCAAAGAGTGATGATTTTTGAGTGTTTGATAATTTTAGATTTAAAATGTGTTGTAGCTGTTATTTTGTTTTTTGTTCATGTGGGTGTCCGAGTGGAATGAAAACCTGTGTCCATTGTCGTCATTGTTTGTGGTTGAATTTGAAGAGACACGAGATCGTGTCGGTGGTCATTAAATGTTATATGTAAATCCCCCTTGGAGAACGGCGTCTCTGAGTGTGTGAGGATCATTTACTCCCCCACCACAATGGACATTCAATTATCACCTTCTTTCTAATCCCAAAGAAAAGACAAATATTTAGGAGGAAACCGCGGAGAATCTCCCAAAGAAACCCACACGTACTACTTTAAAAGAATTACACCATCATTTATCTCTTTGTCCCAACTACACATCCATTCATTTATTCCCATTTATTTAAAAACTCACCCTTAATTCCTTCAAAGTCTTCACGACTACAAAAATAACCTTACTTTTAAACCAACATTACAAATTACATTCTTTTCACCATTTATTCTCCTACTAAATGACAAATACTGCTATTATTAAATATCATTATGTTATTTATTAACCATGGAGACGTATTAATATGATTAATAACATAATAACAAAATAGCCTTTTTAAATTATTAGTTAAAAAACCGTTAAATATTTATTTAATAATTCAACAAGTTTAGTTTAAAAATAATAAATAAATAAATGATTTATAATAAAGATTTAATAATTTAATAAGGATTTAATAATTAAAAATGTTAAAGGATTTTTTTGGTTAATTTTCAGTTCATTCCCCTTTGATGTTTCCAATTATACTAAAGGGATCTTCTTCATATTTAATAATCTGGAGTTAAAAATGTGTAATAAGATGTGAATAATAATGAGAGCATATTGAGAAGTCACATGGAGAGATTTCTTTCGCAGTTTGACTCCTCCACGTTATTCGATTTAGTCCATGGAAGTTGTGAAGAATATTTTGTGGTCTTCTTTAAGGCCCTCGTGAGGTCCAAGTGGCTGTAGGGATGTAGGAACACATTTTTACTTACAATCAATTGAGAGTATGTGAGGTGTATGGAAAAAGCTGACCGTCGTCTTACAACAATGAATAGGGAAATTGCGGGGATCTCACGAACTCCGTGTGCTTCGCCCAAATCCACTCACTCACACAAAACAATGATTTTTCACATTCATATATCTACATACATAGTACTAATATAATGAAACACATCTCTGTTGTCATGACTCCACAACTTAACATTAAAACATAATACTTTACTTAATATTTTAAATCTCTTCATGTTACCATAACTACAGTATAGTTACATCATAGTTATATCATATGATACATGTACTGGATACTCTATGGTATATCATATCATCTCCATTAATATGTTCCTATAAATCTTATTATTATTTATGCCAGATGACTAACAAAGTGTCGAAAGTATATTAACTATAAATATAAGATGTTGGTATGGATACTATGTATAGGTTAGGTTACTATGGTTACTATGGTCACTAGGTATATGTGAGATTTCTATGGTTTCTATCTTGATGAAGTGATGAAGATGGTAGTTAGAGCCATTAGGAGTCATAATGAGGGTAATATACGTAATATACCTCAAGTATTAATTTTGAGGATGGGGATGATAAAAAGAATGTGGAATGTGTTGAATGGACTCCGACGACACGACGAAGACAGGTAAAAAATTCATTTGTAATCAAAGTAATCATGTGTGACAACCGGGGGAATGAAGGAGCCAGGACGACCAAAACCCCAGGAGATAAAATTCTTTTATTACAACACAAATCACACATTCTCACATTATAATTTAAGAAACTTCTCCTTTAGAATTAAATTCATTTCATTCAATTGATTATTAAATATTAAATTACAATTATTTGCAATTATTTAAATATCGCGTATCTTTACTTAATCTTGCGACTGTAATAATAAAATTTATAGCTTAATTTCATTTGAACTAAATCAAGCAAAATTGGAAACTTATTGCGATTGTCTTCCAAAATTAGGATTTTGCAAAATTGGGATTTTACAAAATTAGGATTTTTGCGAAATTTTCCATTTCGAGTGAAACTTTGATTTATTGGGATTATTTGGTCCAGTTAAAGGTTAATGAGACTTTCATGAGAATAAATGGTCCACGTGGAAGTAAAAAAAGAGTATGATAATAATACTTGCATTAGTATATAGGTAAAAGTAGGATAATGTATGGATATATTTTATGAGTGATCATGTTTTAAAAATGATTGTGGCGGGACATGGGTTGATTTTATTTGATGGAGCTGATTGTCGGCCTTTCCACGACTTGCCAATCACGGGGGGGAAGATAGGAAGATGAATGGGAGTGATAATATTAATCCCATCATCAAGGGATCAGAAACAGAAACGATCCAAATTACATTTCCACCGACTTCAAACAACAAACGTCTCACACACGCTTCAAAATCACAAACCTCTTTATTAAACCATTTACATCTAAATTCAGCCAGATTCATCCTATACATCTTACTAATGAAATCGTTCACATTATCATATCCAAATACTTCAAAACTTCATTAACATACTTATCATTAGTTAAACTAAATAAATACGTAAACCTGTCGACTACCATTATAAATGCATGTACCATATATCATAAATAATATTAAATTATATTATATTGTATACATATTTTATATATAGTGTATAATGTTAAATTACAATGTTAAATTACAAATGTACTAAAATTAATAATTTAAGATTATACTAATTAATGGTACAATATTTAGAAAATGCGCCAAAAAGGGAAATTTAAAATTTGATCAATTTTTCATAAATAATGCCAAAATTGTAAATTAGTGGTTATGTGTTACATTTAAAAAGTGATCTATTTATCTCCTTATTTATTTCATGAATTTTCCTGGATGCAATATCGGAGGAATCATAAATGAGTTTTTGAACGTGTATAGTTGTCAAATGTTTGAATGAGATTAATAATTGTATCGTGATGAGTGTGTGATTAGCGGATTTCTTTCCCTTTATCATTCAAACTGCGTGGAATATGAAAAAAGGAAGGGGTTAAATGGAGTTTGATTTGACGGGTTTCTCCCCTCCCCCTCATTCACTTTTCATCTCCAACATTAAAAAGAGGCACGGAGGAGAAAAGAAGAAAAGAACAACCAAAGAAGGAACAAAAACTCAAGGGATGAACAAAATGAGCATACTTCAATATATACTAAATGACTCCAGATATGACCAGATATGACTTCCTATACAGATAATACATTTATATACATATTCATATATCTGAATACTATACCTGTATATTATTAGTTTATTATCTGTTCTGTAACTTCTGTAGTTACTATGGAGATCGGATGTAAAGAGATGATGTTACTATGGAGATGGGAAGTAGATGATTTTTGTTTCCATGGTAGATTATTACAGGTGGGTTTGTATGTGAATCTGTGAATGTTATGTGAGGTGGTCGTGCGTTCGTGTTCTCTTTTGTCTTCCTCCTCCACATTAAGATTATTAATATTTTGGTCCTTATCTCGGCGTGATGAAGACTATGGATCCAGATCGAGGGCTAAGAAAAGATCCGCTTTGGTCGTGAGGTCGTGAACATTTCAGCTCTCAGCCAAAATCATAATCATCATCTGACCAACCAATTACCAACCAAATGTGGTCCTTATCGACTAAATCAACCTGTGGTTCTCCGCAACCAAACCAATGATCAATTCAATTCCACCTCGGAAAAAAGGATTTGATTGGGATCGTAAGATGCCTCTAATTCCCGCTTTAATGTTCACTTAACTCTTCCCGCCTCCTTATCAAACCATTTACATCGATTCCAAACAATAAGACATCAAATTTCACAATGCAAATCATTTCACGGATTCATTTCATCCAATGTCTGAAGATTAACATTTAAATTTATCCATTTATCTAGTACAACTACATACATGTATTATACACTATATTATACACATATATTATACACTGTATTATACACATATTATGCACTATGGTTACAAATACAATATTATTACTCTATACTTGCATGTATTTTGAATTTCCCGCTAATATTTAAAAATTCATAAGAACTAAAAGTGGATTTATTATGCTAAGGTGAATGGTTAATGAGACAGATGATGTTGATTAGTAAATATATTTCTGGGTAAGATGTAGATTAAAGATGGTAATAGATAATAGTTAATTTGTCTCATTGAAAGACTGTAATTAGTCATTTGAGTCTCCATGGCATTTATTGGACTATAATTGGGTTGGAAGCAATCAGACAAATGGATCTCTAGAGAAAGTTCAATTTATTATTCCACTTCAAATCTCCCCTTCTCTTACAAAACTAAACGTCTTTCAAAATGTGAAGCCTCTCAATCTTCTAACTAAATTTAAACTCATTAACTTCAAAATGCTTGCAATTATTAAATGATATTAACTATTTACATATTTACATTAAAATTCCATATTTAAATGTACAATATTTCTTAAATAATATACAGTATTTCTTACATCGTAAATCTCAACGATAATTTAGTTAAGATAACATTAGTTATGTTCTTAGTATATTTAAGTTTGTCAAATTATGCGATGTGTAAGGGAGTTGATGTGTAAGGGAAGGAGTTGATGTGTTTGGAAGAGGAAGCGATTTTTGTTCGGTCGGGTGCGGCCCTTCGTTTTGCTTCACCTCACTTGAACATGAATTGAGGTGAATCTTTTCTTGGCTGTCATTTGGTATGTTGTTAGAAAGGGAGTTATTAGATGGGGAGACACGCGGGCGACGGCCGGCACTTCAACAATGGAAATAACGCCAAAATCCCCGTCAATTCTCATCAACTCACCCGAACCAATAACCCCCAGTTGGAATCTAAAGAACACAAAATGAAAATACAAAATTGAGAACAATTCATAACATGCCAATTTTACATAACAACTCCCATAGCGGCTCCTTCATGCATCCATGAAAATTAAACAATGATCATAAAAATTACATTTTTATAGCAACTAAAATCATTTACATATGTATGGTACATTCTGAATCTGATATATTAATACATATTTAATGTGTATGATTTTAAGAACTTTTATGCAGCTTCCCTGGTATTTGATTTTTGACGTCAGAACGTGTCCTGTTAAAATATTTCCAAAAAGCATGAGCTTTATGGGATGATTTGAATGTTAAAATATCAAAAGCAGTGATTGGAAATTTCCAGCTGCTATGTGAATCCATATGTGAATCCACACGTAAATTCACAAATCATTTCACCCAATTGCTTCAATTCCCTTATGAGTTCATGAGTTCAAAGACATTCAATAAACGATATGATAAATGATGCAAATGATATATGTAAATGTAAATGTTAAAATATTGGAATCGCACCCTTTAGATCTTTTCTACATTTATGATATTCCATTTATAAGAATTATAAATGTCGTGAGGTTGAGTACAAATGTTTATAATGTTGTAAATGACCTAAAAGTGCAATAAAATGGACAAATTGTTTCTCATTGTAAATAAAAGAATAAAAATAAAAATAAATAGTTAAATTCATTTCTTGTCTTGGGTACATTGAGTCCAAGTTGTCATGGTTTCTCTACCATTGTCCGAAGTTCATGAAGCTCAATGGGCCTTTGTGCTCATTACATTATAAAATGAACTGCTAGGTTTTATAATACAAACTATAAATAATATAAACCAAATTGTCCAACTTGTATAGAAAATTTTATAAAATATCTTTGTAAATATAAAATCATACATTTAAAGAAACATTATTATGGTCATATAACATACAAGTATCACATATATATTTATATATATTGTATTACATATAGTATATTGTACTGTATGATATTTTGGTATTGCAGGTGATTTTGTGATATTTGTATGAGATTTATGGTATAATTTTGTATTGGGCGGGGTGAGTCAAAGGAAGTTTGAATTTATTGTTGAGGGAGGGTGAGTGACACTTTGTGCTCTTCATTTCTCAACGCCAAGTTGAGGGAATTTATAGTCAATCAAATGGAACTTGAACGAAGATAAAAAGAGTGGAATCACTTCCAAACCGCTTCCTCTCCCTCCGCTTCAAAATCACTACTTAAAACCAGTCTTGAAAATCGCTCCTTAAAATCACTCCTTAATGACATTCATCCTCAAACATAATTATCATCCCTTTAATTAAAAATTTTTATATTCTCCTTCCTCCCCTTTGCTCTTTAAAAAAATTACAAAATCAATTATTTAAACAAATCCAATCAATCTTCATTTTCTTCATGCAACTTGTGAATAATTGCTATGTTGCTAATAGAAACTGCATATTGTACATACCATACATGTATCTGTATTTATTATGTAGCATCATATTCAAAAAATCTTTGTCACTCAGATTATAGCTATAAATCACTATTTAGTTACACGCAATATAATATTGTGTAAATTGAATGTCAATTAAGATCAATAAAATAGAGTTTGATCTTTTGTTGCATTTTCCTATCTTGTTATGAAAGAAAAGGTTTTAAGGCATTTCAGGTGATTTTATAAAGGGATAAAAGAGATACATAGTGTCCTTTTTTTAAAAAGTGGCGGGGTTAAGTAACGGTGCATTTCCTATATAACTTCCATTGTCATTGAATATTGTTCTCTCATATTCCTTGGATGCATAAAGTGTAGAATCCTGTAGAATTGTCGTGTGAGGGTGTGAGGGTCGTGTGTGAGAGAAAGCGAGGACTTTATGAGGTCATAAAGGGACGAATGTAGGCTAAAACTTCATATCCTATCTCTTCCTATAGTCACAAATGCATCTTCTTCAATTCTCTCCATTATTAAAAGACCTCGAGGAAATTCCAATTTCCAATGAGTTCAGGTAACCCAGGTGACTAAAGCTATCCAACCGGAAGGTATCCTAACTAAATGTATCTAAAGGTATCCTAGGTGAATAAATGTATCTAAAGGTATCCAATCTACAGGTATGTATCTATAAGTGTCCAATCTATGTACAGGTATCAATAGATAGTAATTGTATGTTTGGGGGCGAAGGGACTGAAGACTGAAGGGTCTTTGGGTCATGGCAAAGGGTGCTGTAATTCCTTACTGTTCTTATTTACAAGGGCCGTAAAAGAAGTTTCTTTTAATTCCCTCCTTTTTCACTCCCCAAAGACAACAATGATAAATCAACAGAACTCACGTACTCAGCTACCTTTAATTTTAAATGATACCTTTACTCCACTCCACTTACATGAAGGGTGTAAATCCCCGCCCTGCTAACCATCCAATTCAAAATTCTTGTTTTTTCCTCTCACAAAGTGGTAAATAAATACTGAGATCAGAAAGGTCTCTGTTGACTTCAATTACAATTTAAATTAACCAAGGATTTAAAACTGCTATATTAACAGAATGAAGCAATTTGAAAATACCCGCCTTGTTAGTTCCTATGGTTACATTATAAAGTTAATTATCTCATAGATATTCTCTTTTATTCTTTTTTTATTCTCAATTATTCTCACAGTTAAAATTATTTGTTTCAAGTTATAATTATTGCGGGAATGTTTGACTTACAAATGTTAGGTAGATATTTTAAATACAATAATATTTTAAATTGTAAGCTTTGTATAAATTGCAAGGATGACTTTGTATAAATTGTATGGAATATAAATTGTATAAATTGTAGATGTGTTATTGAAGTATATAAGTTCAGGGATTTGTTTAATAACATGTTTGAAGTGAATTTTGGATTCTGAAGAGATTTTGATTTGAGAATTCTCATCAACTCGGGTCTGCTCCGAATGTGAAATTGAGAATAAATGAGATTCATATTTATAAAGAGAGATTAATAAAATGATCTTCTCCGGATCTTGTGAGATGTTGAAGGGAACTCATCACCCCCACCGACTTCATCCCATTACTCCAAAAGATACTCCAAAAGATACTCCAAAAGATAACATTTACCAAACAACCTACCCAAATTACAAAAACCCTCATCGTCTCCATACACAAAACCTCATTTGTCCTCTCACAATTTCCTTGCCACCAAAACTCCCCGAAACCTTCAAAAAGATCGCGAAAAATTTATTCTGACTAAATTTATGTAAATATTCTTAACTTAGAGCCTTCAATTTTGTAACTTTATCAAAGGATAAAAAACATTTGGAAATTAATTAATTAACGGTTATTAAAACTCCTCTACTTAAGTATTTGTTAATTAAAATTTTTGTATTTATTTAAAGGATTTATTAAATATGTAATTTAATCTATTTAATCTATAATGTATCTTTTAGCATGTATTAATTTTAATTCTAAAGTGAATGGTTTGTTGGGAAATGAAAGTTTTGATTCTTCCGGTTTCATCATCTAAACAATTCAAATCTTTCTTAATCCAAATGGTAAAATATCCAAATTCTGCATGGTTAGTTTATATATTAGTATAATAGTCTATAATCTGCGTAGGTGGAATATATTTAATGCATTATAATGGATAAAGTTACCATATATTAACTGTACCATATATTGTGAAATTATGATATTACATATTATATTATGTATATAGGAAGTAAAGAATAGAAATTGTCGTAAAGTGTTAATATATATTTAATGTGGCGTATAAGATGGTTATTCCGGCGTATGTTTGAAATATGTAAACTTGTGCCGTTGGACGTGATTTGGATGATTTTGGAGTTTTGGACTTTGGTGGAAGCGTTGTTGGGCTGAATTATAAATCCAGGGTTTGTGTGTGGTTAATTTGGGAGGGGAGATGTAAAAATTAATATGGAGCTGGAGGTTCTCGGCTGATGTTCTTCCTCCCTCATGCATAATGGACATCTCTATTGATGAGGGAATTCATTTGGAAGTCTGGGCCAAACTCCTCCCGGGAGATTCCTCATCATCAACAACCACCAAGACTTAAGAAATCACCTACACCCTCACACTTACACCATATCCCATATATAATATAGACTCGCAGGGTGTACCATATTATATGGTATACACCGACTCAAATTCCCCGCTTTATATCAACATGAGATTATATAGTCAAATAAACTACGCTATATTGGACTAAATCCTGTCTTATATAAAATATAGGATATTATACTGTATATTCATACAGTATTACACCTGGCGATTTATACTGTATATAACCTGGGCTTTATATAGTATATAACAGGCGACATATTTAAATACGACTTGTAAGGACATAGAGTAAAAGACAGTGACTATAACCTGGGCTTAATGATTATTAATCACATGAGTGATATCAGTATTCCGAATTTGTGTGTGAATCGATATATGCAAAACATGGGGTAGGTATATGTATGGGTTGTATAATAAGAATATTTAATCAGGATGGAGTTTAAATTTAATGAAATCAATTATGATTAATGAAGGGATTTCTCAAGTTGTAAATCCGACTTCACCATTAATCACAATGGAGGCTCATGATCATAATTAAGGTAATCATTATGTGGAGCGGTTCCCCCAAAGACATCTCGCACAACCAAAGTCCCCACACGTTCAAAATGTCCAAACATGTCCATAATGATCATAATACCTCTCTGATTACTCATTATTCACATATTACCATTATCACCACACAGAACACATACGTTCACTCCATACAATATACATATATATATGTTTAGTATTCAGATTCCATTCTCATGTATTACTTTCTGGAAGCGAAGTTTACATTATTTACATACATGGTGTAAAGAATGATTTTCAATTGGGCTCATTTGTTCAATTCTTCAACCCACATGGGCACAAAACATTAAATTCACATTCTTACACATCTGATTGGAAATGATAATAATGAAAACTATTGTGATAACAACAAGAAAATTTAAATGCTCTAAACATCACATCCAAATATTAATAGCCATGGTAACCATGTATGTACAGTATTTAGAGCACTCTTCTATAAATATAGAAAAGAGTGTGTATAAATAAATAGTACACTTGCAATTAGTATAAGCAATACATAAGCAATATATTAGCAATATCAGTCCGACTTTGTATTTTATACACATAAGGCAAATGTCAAGATTGTAACTATAGGCTGATATGCATAATTTGTATTTTTATGTACCTGTAATAATTATAATGTTTTGTATGGATCTTCTAATTGGGGATTGAGGTAATAGATTCTAGAAAGTGGAAAGATAAAATACATATGGGACTGCATAGGGAAATATTTACACGTTGAATTAGTGAAATGTATTTAAGTGAAACAATTTATGTAGTGTGTGCATGTGTTGGGTTTGAGAACTCATGGAGTCAAAATGATTATTATTCAATAATTCATAGTTAAATCCATGGCGTGTGGATGTGTATTTACTAATTACACACATCCACACACACACACATTATGGGAAATACATAAACTTATATCTATGAATAGTACAATTATATCATATAAATAATGTAGATAAATGAATATAGGAATAAAAATATTTAAGCATGGAATATGTATTGTATGTATTGTATATGATATATGGTAAAATATGGTTAAGGAGTTAATGTAATTTCTCCTCATAATAATTCCATATATTGTGATTAACAAAGGGAGATTTGAACCCACCACATTTTGATCTCATTACATTATTAATTCCCATTTCCATACATTTCCTATTAATTACGATGCTTGCATCGAACCAAACACGTAAATGTTTGTCTGTCATGTGTGGAAAGACCAAATGAGGATGAACATTGGGATAATTACGGGAATGGTCGAATGGGATTCGCAAAGCTTAATTGAAGACTTTTCCTAATTCAACCTCACATGCCACCAATAATGGCAACAAAAAGCCTTTAATGTTCTCAAACTCATTTTCATAAAAATACCTTCATGAGACTTCCATTAATTATATCATACATATTACTTAAATATCATCTCATATTCAGATATGTATACCATATTTACAAACATATAGATATATATATATCCTACATTCCAAGTATATTACAAATATATATATATATATATATACAGACTTACACAAACATAAACGACTTACCGCAAGCAAAACCTATATATAACCAAAAATGTCATTTGCTTAAAATTTTGGCTAATTGGAAAAAATGTACAAATTGAATGGAAAATGTTTAGTGAATAGTGTATGAAAAATTGTTGTATAACATGTGTCGACTTTCACTATATGGGGAAATGTTTTGTATATTTATTTTGTATATATAAAATATGAAATAAGTATAATTATAATAGTATTTGGATTTTGATGATGAATTAGTAAATTGAATTGTGATGATGATGATTATGCGAATGTGTTCCACATGTTTTGCCGTGCGATGTGAAGATTAATTATTATTTGCTCTTATAATTGTGATGGAGAATGGGAGTTATTTTCATTTCCCATTTCCCTCCCGTGTGCATGTGGAATTTGTAGAAGCCAACAAAAGAATTCATTTCATGTTCAGCTATGAAAATACCACCAAAAAGAATATGAGAAAAAGTTCCCCAAAACCATATGTGTATGTTTGAACAGTTTAAGGTTTTTAAATTAATAAAACTTTTACTTTATTTATATTTACATGTTACATGTTACATATAAAATACATATATTTAAGTGTAAAATACATCTAATATTTATAAATGTTTAACATTAAATGTTTAAATTCTACAGATATTTAAACATATTTGTGATACTTGTTTATGTAAGGTGTGTTTATCGTAGTTTCAACCTTGATGATAATTGAAAGGGATATGTGGAGTTATTTGGAAGAATGTTTTCTTTCTCCCATCCTTTCTAATAAGTCTGAGACATCGAGGTCTCGTGGAGAGTCAAAACAAGTCCTTTGTTCCCTTTGGTCCCATTGAGGAGGAGAAAAGGTGAGTTTTACAATTTATTATCACACCCAGACGCGGATCTCATAAACCAATATAATATTCCTATCCTACATACAAAAGTCTGTCAGTTGTCAATCCATGAACTTTTGATTCCAAATGTCTCAAAACCTTTCTTACCTCAACTTACACAATTTTGATGTCTCAAGGTTTTTAACTTTTGACCTCTTCATTTATGGCACTTGAGGCATAAATTCAAAAAATAGAAAAGCAGTTACAACTCATATATAACTATATACAACTCATATACAACTCATACATATGTATCCAGTATCTCATATGGATACAGTATAACCATTCACTCACAATCAGTCTTCATACACCTAGTTATAAAATATGATAACTATTACAATTACATACCAATTTGTATTATACAAATAAATATATATAATGTGTATTTATACCAAAGTACCGTATTGTATGATTTCATATAATATATTAAAATTATATTATTGTACATGTAGCATGTATGTATTTATGTATTGTATTTATGTATAAAATGAAATTGATGTGGTGCCTTAAAGGAGGCCGATTATATTTGAAGATGAGCGGAGGGTTGGGGGAAATCGCCCCTCTCACCTGTCATCGTCCCTGAGGTAAAGACGGGAGTATTGGGTTCATAGGATGGACAGGTATCTCTTCTTGTCACCCCAAATCTCAATCCCTCCACTCCACTTTACTCCTCACAACTTAACAACTCTCACCGAACACTCAAAAAATAGAACCGACAATTCAACAGAGTTTTAGATTCTTCCAAACAATCCAAATTCATTAAATCAATCCAATAAAACTTGATCAAATTCAACAATAACATTTCTTTATATAGATTTGATCCATAAAGAAAACTGTCCATTGTTAAATATTTAACTTTTAAAGATTTTTAAATACTTTTATTTAAAGATCAAACATTTCATTGTAAATAAATTAAACTGTGTTAGATTTTAAACGTTCCCTGGTTTTTGTGCTACAAGTCTTAAAAGACCAAAAAGAACGTTTTTAAGTTTGTGTTGCTATTGACGATTGTGATTTAAGTTGTTGATTTTAATTGTTGATGTGAATAACAAAAGTGTTGCGTAAGGAATGAATTAAGCCCAACACTCCACACACACGTGGTCACATGTGATCTGTGTTCACACTGGGAGTATTAGCATTTTACTCCATTACTATTAAACCATTAACATTCCAGGGTTGCACTTCACAACCCCCTCGTCAAAATACAAATTTGAATATTGAATATTAAACTTGAATAGTTCAAACATAGTTGGACAACAATAGTGAACCTTTGAACATCTGAATAAGTTGAGTCTGAGACGCAGATTTGGACAAATCGGAAATGAGATCAAAAGTTGTTCAACATTCTTCAAACATTCTTCTTCCTATATAAACGCATCAACTTGAGGGAAATTGCCAATTGCATATCATAAGTAAAATATTCACAAAATCTGTGTAAAAATATTATACGAGTATTAATATTAACTTATATTACCTTATTGAGTTAAAATAGAAATATTGTTAAAAAAGTGATTTGGTTCATATTTAAGAGATTGATAAGCTATAGACATAACAAGGCCACGAAAAGGGAAAAAAGTCAAGATGGAAATGAAAGCCGCCTTTGTATAAATCCATAAGTAATGAACTGTTTGGCAAATTCTTACATGAATTACGCATGATACATTTATAATCAAATCAAGTTCCTATATGAAATACTTTGGTTGCTAAAAAAATCCCAAAAGTCAAAAATATTAAAAATTTTATTTTTCCTTTAAAATAAATTATATAAACTCCCACAAGTTATAAATTCCCAATGTGCAAAAAAGGACTATAATTTGCGAGGCTATTAAATAAGCCTATAAAGTGAAAATTGGAAAGGAAAGAGAAAGACTATAAAAAACGCTTTCCACTCTGCTGAATTCCCGTTGGTTGCCGTGGTGACGTTGAACGTCGTCGTTGCTAAGGATTTGATCATAGTTGCTAAGGGGTTGGACATTGTTACCTAAAACATTGTTGGTGCATAAGTTGTTGCTAAGAAGTTGTTGTAAAGAGAGAAGTAATTTGACAGAGTTGCTAAGGCGTTTCTAAGTATCTGCTAAAGAGGATCTTTCCATTGTGTTTCCTCCACCTGCTAATTGTGTGAGTGTGAGTTGAAGTGAATGTGAAGAAACTTCCTTCTTGGATTGGTGAGAATCTTTTGGATGTGTTGTGTGTGTTGGACATGGTTAGACCTGGGAGTTTGACAGGAGCTCATTGGAAGTTCCACTTGGATGTTAAAAGGATAATTGACTTTAATTCCCCGTGAACCTCCACAAATTGAGAAGGAGACGGAAGACGCCGGCCCTCAATTTATAAATACCGTGAACAAGGTACAAATTCACATACTCCTTTTTATATAACATACATGGAAAATCTTTATAAAATATCAGTTATATTGTATAAAAATATATTTATATATATATACAGGTATTTATGATATGAGCCACATTGGTAACAATGGTTTAAGTTGGATAGTTCCTTAGCAACAGTGCTATAAATTGTCCAACAATAGCGTTTTTACATATTCTAAACTATGATAACGTTAAGCAACAATGAGTATATTATGTATATTATATACATTTATGAATTTATGCATTTATGAATATGATCCGTATTATACATAATATAGATTAAATATGAAAATGATATGTGAAGATTCCCATAAAGACCTTTTATTCATCTCTCAATTTTAGCTTGTTAAATCTCAACCGCGTTATTTCCTCGGAAACTTTCTTTACAATTACACACACATACATCTTTAGGATAAAAAAAATAAAAAAGAAATTTTATACATATATAATACACACCTGTATTGTTACATTTAAATATATTATATCTTATACCCTAGTTGTATTTGGTATATTTCTAAGTATGGGATATGTCAAAGTGGAATTTCTTATGCATAAATGGATAATTGGATGAGTTTAGCCAAGAGGGAGATGTGTGATGTGGAAAGAAGGATTTTGATAATTTCTCAGCCCCCCTGAGCAGATCCAAAAGATCCGAGACGAAAGAACGGAAAATCGTCTCGTTGGGACTCAAAGATTCAAACAAAATAAGTTTGGCTAAGTGGAGACATCCGATGTCTTCAAATTTCTCAAACTCAATTGGAAATCTTATCATTTCATGTGTGCAAACTTTCCTTTTATCTTTTCAATTATCCTCACACTCACAATAATCAAAATACTTATACGTTAAGCCTTAGAGAAATCCATTAGTACTTTTATTATACAATACTTTATAGGTACATATCTGCACAGTGAGGGCCATAAGTATCTTTCTTTTTTTAATTGGCAACCATTTTAATGTGATTAAAGATAAAAATCTTTAAGCATCGGCGATTTATGTTAAATATATCCATCTACAATGAAGCAAACTAAAAACAGATTTGGTCAAAGCATAAATAAACGACAGCTACTTTTGTTTGAGAAAGCGCGAAGTTTGTAACGCGATGGATAGGACGGGGCCCGACGAGTCGCTTTTCCATGTCCTCCACGCTCTCCAGACTTATTTTTATGAGGTTTTGCCAAAAGCAAAGCTTACGCCAAGATTCCATCAACACTTGATGAAATCAGGCTGGAATAGTCGAAGCGTTTGCAGAAGTTCAGGTTGCTATGTGCAAACGTAGATGTGAAGCTGTCGTTTGTTTGTGTTTGCAACGCTGCCTCGAAGCTGATGAAGCTCAAGCGACAAAATAATATTACTGAATATATTATATAATATATAAGCATTACCATTGCCAAATGTTAGAAAAATTAATTAAAATTAAAAGAGATACGAGCTGATTAAAAAAAGAAAGATACTTATGGCCCTCCCTGTACATACCCATATATCTGTAGTACCTATGGTAGATCTTTTTAATTAAAATAACACTTGGGGAGGATTTAGAGGATTTTCGAATTTAGGTTTAATTTGTTCACAAGATTTTGAATTTAACTGCTGATGATTGAGCGGGAGATTTTGAATTTAACGATAATTAGAAGGTAGATTTAGAATTTAGATTTAGAATTTAGAATTTAGGGATTGATTATAAAGCGGGGTTTGAATTTAAATAAAAGATTCTTTTAGCAAACGTAACTTAACTTTACTTGTCTGTCTACAGACTATGAATTTAAAAGGTCCAAAGCGGGTTTTGAGGTAAAGAGTAGAAATTTAAAATTTTGTAAATAGGTTAAATAAAGGAAGAGGATATTTTGAATGTAATATGATGAGGGAGTCGGAGCGGGAGTATTTACCATATTCCCTCCTAACATTGAGGGGTATAAAAAGTAATGGCGGGAGGTATTCAATTGTTCTCCTCCCAATTTGTCTCGCAGAGTCTTCATCTTCTCCCTATGAATTATTAAATATCTCTCACATCTCCTGCATCTTACTTCAACTATACAACCAAATGTGATATAATCTTCTTAACAAAATATAATGTGATATAATCTTCTTAACAAAATATATCTACTTAAAGTCAGTATCATACAATATATCTACTCAATATCATACATCAACTCAATATCCAACCACTGATATATTCCAACATATCATATATTCATAGTCCAACTATACACACCACTTATATCTTGTATGTAATATATGAATTGTAATATTATACAGGTATCCTTAAAATATCTGAACATCACTCCAAAATACATGAGATTATGTAAGATCTCCTATGGAAAATGATTTGCAGTCAGAATGTTGATAAGAATATTTGAAGTGTAAAAAGTGGAGGAAGGGGGAATATAACACTACAAGTTTATTGTAAGGACTTTAGTCCATTGAGACAAAATGTTTACATCTTTTAATTACCTCACGTTTCCTCCTCTCCCAAACTCATGGTACATATTTAAAAACGTGCACCTTTACCACCACTTTTAATTTACAATTTCATAAATGTTATATATCCACACAATACATATCCATATATTCATATATTCAGAATATTCATATATGCTTACATTCATTAATATTACTTCTACCGTGTAATGAGTTTTATTCTTAAGGAATTGAATGTTCTTAAATTTCATCTTATAGAAATGTTTGAATTTTGAAGGTTGGTGAAAGTGTGAAGGAAATGTCTTTGCTCTTTTTGGAAGGGATTGAAGGTGGTTGGGTTTTCATTAAGCGACGAAGTGTATTTGGTGAATTTCTCTCATTTCCTCCCATTGTCTGCTCAACTGCTTCTTCATATATCCCACCCATCTCCTCCAAGTGGAGGAGACTGGGAGGAGTATAGAGAGTATGTGTACATATGGATATGAGGGGAGACGCGGGTTGTATGCAAATGAGCTCCTCCGCCAGCCTCATGTCCCTCTCTATGTGTGTGGAAGAAATTAATGCAAAAGTAATTCCTGGAGTCTCCTCGCTTTTAATCCGACCCCGAGGTTTGGGACCAAGAAATCCTCACATAGAAAACCATTTGAAAATATAGGGACTAAATACTCTTCGCAATATTCACAATATAAGGAGAAATATACTGAGAATATAGTACTTATATAAGGAGAATATATTAAGAATATAAGAAGAAATATACTAAGAACTTAAAGAGAAATATACTGAAAATGTAAGGAGAAATACATATACTGAGTGAGTGAGAATGTATGGAGAAATGTATGGAGAATATAAGGAGAAATATATGGAGAAATGTATGAAGGAGAAATGTATGGTATATGAAGAAGGATGTATGGTGAGGACGAATATAAGGATTGTATAAAGTGAATTGAAGGAAGGTTTCTTATAATGAAGGGGGAGTCGGTTGAAGATTAAGAACTCCAGAGGCACCACTTCCTCCCCACTATGAATACCGAACGGCCTCGAATTAATTACAATATAATCCGAGTACAAAATAATTAATCCAGACTCACAACTCCTACTTTCCACTTCCTCCGATGCCCGCATTGAAACTCTCAAGATTCAAAACTCCACACGTTCCACTCACGTCACGACCCTCACTCACTCCCTTTACTTTTACCAAATGTATGCAAATGAAAACTTTCCTTTCACTCCTTCACAAGAATCTCAACAAAGACAATATTAAATGATGCGTAGTATTATGCTAAAATATAAATACCATCTTAAGACTAAAAAAATATATGGAAATTTTATTAAATATGAAATGGTTCAAATACATATATATTTATTGTGTATGGATTACTGAATAGTAGTAAAATTATTTTAAGTTTATTAAATAGATTTGAACACAAAGGGAAGGAAATTAAAATAAGGTTTGAGAAATGTTTGAATTTTGATGTGTAAAGAAAGTAAAGATGTTTGTTGTTTGAGCGAAGTGAATTGATGAAATAATGAGAGTGAGATTAAAAGGAGAATCGGATTTAAACTCTGCCGTCTTCCCCAACTCCACTCGAATGAGCAAAGTTCATTTCGCACATACACAACTCCTTATCTGCCCCTCTTTTACTTCAATCCCACTTCCAGTCCAAAATCCAAATGGAGAATCTTAAGACTCTTACGAAGCTCGGGGAGGATTTGAATAAACCCGCCCCATTCATGTTAATTCCTTTCACCAAACTCCTCCACATCCGATTACAACTAAATCGAGAAATCTTAATTATTAATTAACGCCAAATATTCAATTCCTTTTAATTCCAAACTCCGATATCTATTTCATCTCCGTTTCCTTTCACTACCAAAATAATTTAAATTCTAAATTCCACTAGATTTAATTCGCTTAAATACTCCCCCTTACTTTTATTCATATAAGACTAAATTCTGTTATTATACATTTCTGACTAAATTCTGCTATTGTACATACCTGGCTAAATTCTGCCATTATTTTTTTGTACATTTTAGCTTTATTTATAAAAAAAATACATTTGGAGAATTGAGCAATGGAAGAATACATGGAAGAAAAATTGTAATAATTTACCCAATTTCATTTTAGGAGTAAAATGGTAAAATTGAAGTAAATTGGTGAATGTGCAATTAGGAAATTGAGTAAAAGCGTCGTTGAGGGTTTGAATTGAATTATCTTTGATGGTTTTATGTCCTGGATGTTTTGGGTATTTATTAAATGTGTGAAAAGTGAGAGTTTGTTTTTCTCAAGGGGTTTCATTCCGTTTCACTTTTGTCTCGGGGCGAGTTGAAAGGCCGAAATGAAATAATGAAAGTCAACCCCGTGGATGGAATGAATTGTCTTAAACTGGAGAAACTTCCCCATATAAATACCATTATCTCTTTCAAACCTCACTTACACATATTAATCCAGACACTTCCAAAAGGGGGAACTCAAAAGATATCATTTCTAATTCCAATAATGCACAAGAACAATAACCAACACAAAGTTTATTCATTCCAATTCAATTCAATTCCAAGCCTTACAAATTCAAAATAGAAATTATTTCATACACAGTATTAATACATTCTACATATAAGTGTATTATATGAGTATTTATGCAATATTATGAATATTACATATATTATGTAATATAAATATCGTAATTCAATTTTTCTATCAAAATAATTTTTATCCTTTTGGGTATATTGAAAAGTTTTGTGGGATTTGGTTGAATTTTGATTTTTGTTGAGGATTTTGATTTGAGTTGATTTTCACATAGGACCTTTAAATTGTGTAATCATTATGGGGATCATAAGTTGAGAAAGTTTTGGGTTTGGGGGTTTCATGGCAGAAATCCGGTTTTCGACCCCCTTGAAATAACTTCTACATTGTTTGATCCCCATTGAAAGAGAAAGTTTAAGTTTAATCTCTCCACCAATTAATTTCTCGATTAATATCTTAACAATCAATTATCTCACAACTGGATCGGTCCTCCGACACTCGGACCATCATAAACCATTATCCTTTTCATTCCAAAATCCCTTTGTTTCAAATTTAATGCCCTTTAAATGTACAAAATTCAAATGCAGTTATTGAAACCAAACACTAAAATCTGTTCATTTCCAAACAAAACACGCTTTACTAAATACTGTTAAATTAAATACTGCGAATCTAAACTTTTTAAAAATGTCCAAATGACTCAATTCTGATTTTAAATTTTTACAATATGTAAATGCCAATGTTTATTAAATTTAACATTTAAGTGTAATATAACTTTATAAGTGACTAAAGGATACCAATTGGGTTAGAATCAAAGTGACTAAATCCTGGTTCTGTTCAGAGTGAGGGGGAAAAAGAAATTTTTTGTTTTTTTAAAGCTTGGTTTAAGTGGATGGATCGGGTTGTTTGGGAGGTTGAAGGGTTGGAGGATTCCCTCGTGGTTTTGACGTAATTGTGTATGGCTGGGCCGGGTGGGTTGATTTGTGCAGAATGTGAGGGTTGAGTGGTTTGGGAAGGAACGTGGATAATGAGAATATTTCCATACATCCCGGGATTCTTCACTCGCCGGGAAAGGATGAGGGATCATTAATTCTAGTGGAAACAAAAGGAACAATTGGGGCTCGGAATCCGAGTCAGACACACACACACACAGCCGAGGGTTTTCCGCCATCCAAAACTCCTTCACACTCCATCCATTACCATCATCCCCCCCAGAACAACTTTCTCTCTCCTCCTCAATATTAACATATTTTAATTATCCCCAAGTCTTACAGTTAAACTTATTCAACTTCTAATCATTACCATGACAACTAAGATGAATAAACTCACTCAAATTGTCAATTTTGTTTAATACAGTTCTAACAAAAGTATACACTGTATATAATAATTATACATATAGGTAATAGTTATATACAGCGTAGTTTAGAATTTAGATTTCGAAAATTGTAAATTTAAATTTAGCGAAAAAGAGAGGGAATAATTGAAATAAATAAATTTGTCAATTTATAAATTTTTCTATTTAATATTTAAAGTAATTTTAAGTTATTAATTAAGAAAGGGGTGAGTGATGGTTTTGGTCCCCCTCCATTCCTCATCCTCATTTTAGGCGTTTTGAAGGGGGGTCTTCTTCCTCTCGTCTCCGAGTTTGCGTTCTTCATATCTATTGTCTAATCGGATTCATTAACTTTGGGTTCTCAGGAATGCGTTGTTGACGTTCCCCCCTTAAAGTGAGACACACCGAAACCCGAAGCCAATACACATTCACATTCACACACGCTCCCCTTTCACACTACTCCCAAACCTCGCCCGGGAATCTCCCGACCTCTCAACTCACCCCGTTCTCATTTACATAAAAAATTCCTTTCTCTCTCCCAATCCACACAATCCATACAATCAACACAGCTCTTATTGACCTTTATCTCTTACAGTTGATCTCTAAGGTCTTAACCTTTAACTTTCCAAATTAACTCATTGTATTGAAATTATTGAAATAGGGTAATTAAAAACCGGGGTAAATGGCGGGTATTTGGGGATAATATCCGGGTGAAGACTTCTGGGTATTGAGGATTTTCGGGTATTTGGGGGCAAAGTGATGTTTTCGGTTTCTCAATTTGGAGGTTGTTAGGGTAGGGATAAAAAGGGAAGTTTTTTCTTTTCTTCCCCAACTTTCCCCTTTACCTTCTTTCAACTTCCTTCCGCTCTTTCCGCACATAAAGTAACCTAACCATCTCAGCCTTTCAACAACCGCTTTTACAACCAAAAGACCCTCAACATACAACCAACTTTTCATTCACAACATTTTTACTCTTTTTCTTCACTCCTTTTTTCCTCTTTTTTCCTTCTTTATATTCTCCTTTCCGAACCGGGCATTACCATACATAACAAGTATAAAAAACTTTAACTAAATATTCAACACATGTTGATTCATCTAAGTGACTAAAAAAGCATTAAATACCGAATGTATACGATTCAAAGGCCTTAACAAAAATACACCCGAAAGATTATTAGCAAGATTAAGAATAACATTAATTAACACTTAAATTAAATGTAAAGTGAAAATTTAATCAAATATTCAAATAAATTCACGATAACAAAAAACCAAATACCTCAAAGTTTTACATTAAATTGTAATTAACAAACTACCTCAACGATTATTAAACACGGGTTTAAAGACTACTTAATTATAATTCCAAGTCAATTGAAATTACCAAAAACTTTTCAAAGCTTTAAAAGTTGAATGTGATAAAAGTGGAAATTAAGACTTTTAAAATAAGTGACGGGTATTTCGACATTGCTCTTTTACGGGTCGTTCAATTACAGCAATGTTCTGAACATTATGTTTATAACAATTGTGTTAAAAGACTAATAAGAAATTAAAAGACGAACTAAAAAGATTTAAAAAAAACTTGAAAAGTTTTGAAATTTGAAAAATTTGCGAGAAATTTGAAAAATCTTTCAAAATTAGACCAAGTGATTTTGCTAATTTTGAATTTGAATTTGGAAGAATCTGAGATGAATTTGGGAATTGTGTTGCGGATGTTTGGGTTTGTTCGCCCCGTCTATTGCCGAGGATGAGACTGGAAGATGTAAGGCGGCACTCAAAAAGAAACTTTAGGAATCGATAAAATTTTACTTTTCCCTCTTGCGCTTGCTTTTTCTTTTTCCACTATTTTTACCAAGGTTTTTACAACTCCCATTGAAGGAAAAAAACTCACCTCAATCGCTCGTCCTTAACCTTACGCCAACAAATTCCCATTGCCCTCCCAGGAAAATTCCTCTTCAACCGCCCATGCCAAATCCAACACAAATCCCTCCGCTCTTCACATAACTTAAAGAACATTTTTTCAATTTTTTCTCTTATTAAATCTCTCTCATGGCAACAATGATTATTTAATAATGAAAACTATAACCACATTAAAATTTTGAATTTAATTAATTTAGGATTCATATCCAATTAGATATTTAGGATTCATATTATTGAAAAATTCTGTAATTCTGTAGTTAATTAGAATGGGGATTAGTTAATTAGGAAAATTGGTAAAAATTTGGATTGACCACTCGAAGATTTGAGTAGCGGTGTTAATTCGAGCGAAGGGAATTGAATTAAAATCTCGGTTGTTCCATAATCAAATCAATCCCTCAAATTCATGAAATTCCCCTTTTGGTCCGATGAATCTGGTGAAAATCCGAAGGATTTAGCAAATTTCACTCCCATGTAAAGTCCCTATGTTCCAAAACACTTCTTCAAAATCCTTTCCATTCAATTCAAACCCATTGAGGTGAATTTGACTTTATTAATTGTCGTTTTTCATCTTATTACCCAAATCGCTCATTTTAACATTGTCCCGAAGGTAATTCTGAATTACTAATTCATATACAAATTACATCATACATAAACTCATACACGTAAAATATCGTATACAATATCAGATCATATATACAGAAATATGTATAGTATTTAGAGAATATGCAAATACATATATGCATACAAATATCTGTATATAGAGATTTATAACAAATGGCTGTTAAATGGTTGAATATTGAATGAATTGAGTTTAGTGAATAGGTTTGGCTGCATTGGGTTAAAAAGGTTCAATGTTGCGGGAGTGAATTCGTTCCTATGGGATTTAGTGAGTGAATGAAGGAGGTCCGAGTGGATAATTGACCATAAATGGGAGTTGGTTCGCGTGCTCAATTAACTTCACTCACTTTACACAATTAATCCCCCCATTGAGGAAAATCACGTTCGGGAATCTACAAATATTTGTTGCCATTCATCCGACCATTAATCAAATTCCATACATACAATTATTAATACAAAAACTACGGCTCAAATGTAAAAACTAAAATCTACTCAATTTTTATAAATTCAAAATTTAACCAATGTCAAATATTTAATTAAATCCACATTGGACTAAAACCTCCCTAATTAAATCAAACTCTTGGTTTTGCCTCGGTTTTTTAAATTGAGTTCCCTGGGAAACAATGGAAGAAGGTAAGAGGTATAATGAGGGTGGAATTAAATTAATTTTGGAATTTGAGCCTTCACTCAAAACAAATTGGGTAATTAAGTGATTGTAGGAAGTGAATATTCGCCAGTATCCCAATTCCCCCTCAATTTCTCCTTTTGTCCCTTTCCCCGCAACTTGAACTGACAATGTGGGTCTGAATGGGAACAGAGGGCGAATCAACACACTCAACACAATGATAGGAATAAGAGCAACCAAACAATGCTTAATATCAGTCCCATACTTAATTGTATTCAATCACATTAACTCATATACTTAAATACATGTAGATTTGAATCTTATAGAATTCTCATATACATAAAATTCTCATATAGAATCTCTTATAGAATCTCTACAACACTAAAACCATAGTTAAATTCTAGATATAGTGAAAGATCTATTCGTATATTTATTAAGGTTCTATTGGAAGAAGATGGTTGTTGTATGAAATCTGTAAGTGCATTAGCCCTCCTTAATGCATCGTAATGGACGAGGGATTGGAGATGAATTGAATTAAAACTCAAATCATTCACTTTTACCTCATTCTCAATTTAACTTTCCCCGGGCTCAAATTATATCCAGACTTTAATTTGCATAAAGATCATTTACAATACTTACAGTATATTCATAATTTTAACTTTAATAATAATTCATTTTAACTTTAATCATTTTAAATCTAACTTTAATTCATTTTAACTTATTTATTCTAATTACGATACTTGTATCAATTGAGTTTTCTACCTAAAAGAAAAACTTTAAAAAAAGAAAGATTTAAAGATTTGAATGAAAGAATGAACAAAGGGAAAATTGGAAGGAATTTTGAAGAAAATGAGTGAAGGAATTTATATATTAGTTATATGGAATGAAATTTGTAGAATTGGGGGAGGGAATCTATCTATATCTTATGACTATGGGAGTGAATGTATTAATTGTATGGGAATGAATTAAAATGTATGGATAATAATTGAAGAGTGTGGGTTAATGTCGTTCTCTAATTGGTGCGGAGGGGAATGGCACTCTCCGAACCTCTCGGGGTTTGTGAAAGTAAATGGGGATTTTAAAGGGCCGTCGTCTTTTGTGTTCCTTTAGAACAATGAGATTTTCCCCCTTCCGAGAGACTCCCAAAATACATCTGTTCCACACACACGGTCGCCGTATAATCCTCATTATTTATTTCACCCGTCTCCTCCACCTTAATGCATTCCTCTAATTCTCAACCCTAACCATTCATATTTAATTATTCCTCCCCCCCAAACCAACTGGAATTTAAAAGACCAAAAGTTTAAAAATGTAAACAATTCAAATTCATAACATTATAATTTATACTTAACAAATGATAAAATCTGTCACTAAATTAAATTTAAACCCAAGTTCAAAATTTAAATGTCACAATCAGAAATTTCTAATATAGAACCCTAAAACCCGCCATTTCGCATAAAATACCAAAATACTGTATTATAAAATTTAAACTATTTAAATTTACCCGTATGGAGTTAATCAAATTATGTTAATTTAATAATGTCGAGTAAAATATAGTCATGGTTGAGATGAATGATAAAAATCGCTTTATATAAATCATTAAAAAGAGAGGGAAAATTAAAAAAGATTTAATAAATGGTCTTTGGATATGTGAGATGTTTGTGAAGAAGATGAGGGGGATTTATGTGAATACACATGTGCATATCAATTCATCTTCCCCTCCCTTTGTATTTATACCAATGATATCTGCATATATAGACCATACAGAGTCTGTATGTAAATATACTGGTATAAAGGAGGGGATGTGTGAAGGCGTATATTATATATACCGTATATATGATGTATCTGAAGCCAAAAGGGTATAATTAGAGCTCTGCGCCGTCCCAATGTTTAATGTATGAGTAAGAAAAGGAGAAAGTCAAGAAGACGTCTCTTTCTCTCCACTTTCTCCCAGTTTGATTTTAATTGAATTTTCCACACAGAGGCCGGGACTAATTAATAATCGATAATGGCAATGGCATCCTCCAGCCCCCCGCTCGCAGCCCCGACAGGACAACCAAAATTAACCCACGAGAATTCAAACATCCTTCTTCATCATCATAATAACAAATTCCTGGCCCGGTTCAAAAACATTCGAAGACGCTCGGAAAACGACAATGACATTTCCTCAGACGAAGATTCCCCGCCACCGACCATGGCCCATCACCAACATTTAATATCACCCCATCACATGAGGTCAGAGGGCAGAGGTCATCGGTCACGGCTCCATCGCTCTCACATACTCCACTCCTCAGGAACGTTGCTAAGAAAGGAGGGAAATTCAAAGACCGGGATGGCAGGAAATATCTCAGCGGGAAAAATGTCCACTGGAAATATTTCCAGTGGAAATATGTCGACTGGAAATATGTCAATGGGAATGTCCATGGGAAATGTTTCAATGGGAAATGTTTCCATGGGAGCAGCGTCTGACGATGAAGATGGCGAAAATCGGATTGTTCCCAAAGGAACGGAAATGAACGCCGTTGGGAATTTTTACCATTTGAGATGGGCCGACCACTCGGCTGAGGTTTTAAGCGCCTTTGAGGGTCTTTTGGGAACGGAGAGTTTCGTCGATGTTTCGCTCATGGTCGACCCGTCCGAGGACGAGGGCGAAGAGATGAAAATCATAAAAGCGCATAAAGTCGTGCTGTCGGCATGTTCAGATTTCTTCAGGAAGATTTTGGAGGAAAATCCCTGCAAACATCCCGTCATTGTTTTGAAGGATTTTAAAGACTGGGAAATCGAAGCTCTGCTCACCTTCATGTACAGAGGAATTGTCGAAGTGTCGAGAGACAAATTACATACAATTGTTAAAACAGGAGAAGTATTACAGGTAAGCATCATTTTAATATTTACATACATAAATACAACATATAGGGTGGACCATAGTATCTTTCTTTTTTAAATATACTCATAATATCACCCTGTACATATACAAACTATGTATTTGTAGGATATGTACATAGGTTCATATTTATTATTTAAACATTTAAATTTACCCGTGCATTATACTTAATAGAGATATTCGTATATTGTACTGTCCAAGTAGTGCCTCCGTTGACCTTTTTTCTCTAAAATGGTTTCAAGTAATTACTCCCATAAGATTACATAGCAATTCAATGTAAAAAAGCTTGCATGTTATTTGCCTTCGTTACCCTCTTTTCTGTTTTCTCAAATTAAATAAACATTATTTCACCATATTTAATTCAATAGATTTCTTGTAATAATGCTTTTATAATATATTTATATCTTATCTGCGAGGAAAGAAGGTAATTTTTAAAAAAAGTCAACGGAGAACCATTACTTGGACAGTAAAAAGAATAGTTTTTTATCGCAGTTTTTATCTCCCAGTATGGATCTTTTTTGTGAATATTTCTTATTTTCCATAATGGGTGTCAATTTAAAAAGGAATGATTTTTAGAATGATTTTGGGAATGATTTTCATTTGGGGGTGAAATAAAGAAGTCGTTGGGTGGAAGGATTCGGTGAAGAGGAAAGGAGGGATAGGGAAAACTCCATTCATTCTCATTCAATTAGAAGATATGCAAATGGACCTTTTGTTTTCCCCTCTGTCGTGTGGAGGGATGTGATTGAAACCACCACAATGGACGATGATGAAATATGATTCAATGTGAAGTTTATCTTTTGCTCCGTTGGCCAACCTGCACCAACCTACCCAAAATTCACAATCGTCCCCTCCATCTCATTACGACAAGAAACCAGAAAGCGGAAGGACAATTCGATTCAATAATTTTCATTAAATTACAAACACCACTAAACACCCACACGACATAAGACATCTAATTAGGGCGAAAACCAAAGAGAACCTACGTTTTCAATATGGCGCTAAATTCAATTGATTCAATTCCTGCGCAGGCCTTTTAAGCCCCATTGCACATTCCCAATATTAAATTTCCAATATTTTAAAAACTTCCACCAGATAAGTAGTATTTAAATACTATTCTCATTGAAAAATAAATATCAATAAAATTATTTAAATTGTTCTAGATTCGCGGGTTGCTGAATTATGGTAAAAAAGGGTTTGACTTGTCTGATGAAGAAGGAGAAACCGGCGGACTTGACTTGAGCCAAAACAACAACAATGACTGCGGAGGGTTCGGAAAAGGCCAACTGCTCAATTTGTCATTTGGTGGTTTAACTCGAAATCCAATGAATCATCAAACAAGCGACGAAGGAAGCGGCGACAAACAAAACTTCATAACTTCACCAACAATTCCAAGGAGAAAACAGGTAAAGATTTTTTAATATTTTAAACGCATAATATAGGAATATGTAAATATCACATGTATTTTCATATAATGAAATGAATTTTATTATTTTATACATATGATGAATTTAAGCAGGATTTTTTAAATTTGAACTTTATTTAGCGATTTTGGAAATGATTTATTAAATTTTACTTCTATTTATTTATTCAAGTATGATTTTAATTTTTGGGGAAGTGTAAAAAGAGTGAAGTTGGAAGAAAGGTCTAAAATGTCTCTTGGGAGAATGTTGAGAAGCGGGGATTCTTAAATTGAATTAACCCATTATGATCTGATTCTCCCTTTCATAACCTTTTCCCCTCCCAGGACTCAAATCCACGGAGGTGGAAATCCGAATGAGGAATTCCCGGGAGGAAATTAAACTTAACGGCATGGAAATGTTCCTTTAATGAGATACACTACCCCCAAACAAAAATATAATTTTTAAAAACATTCAATTTCACAATTTAAACTTCACCTAAATCCTCAATATATATACACATGACTAAATACTGCGAGTGGCATCATTTAGTCAGTTTCCATTAGTTATATCTTAATTATATTATACACTTAATTATATTTCATCTTAAATATTATTTGTGTTTTTCTTTATCAGATTATCAGTATATTAAATATTTTACATGGAAACAGATATTAATCTAAATATTGCAATGAGACAGGATTTAGTTGAACAGCCATCTTAAAGTTAGCTAAATTATGAGAAGAAACTGAGTATTTGAAAATGGTCCAGGATTTATCGATCTCGTAGTTGTATAATAAATGGAGACGTCGTGTGTGGAGTATTTAAAAATGCATCTCCACTCCGCTCGTCTTTCAATTATGGAAAGAGATTTACATGTTGTGTTTTCAGGCGAGGCCGAGGAGACGCTCCGGTGATTTCGTGGCTCAAGATCTGCGAAAGGAACCCGAAAAGGAAAAGTCCACACATGCCCTCGTCATCGACTACACAACTTCCTCACCAGCCCCCAACAAGGCAAAGAGACACAAGCGACATCATCACAACAATCACATGAAACAAAATTGGCTCAGAAATCCATCGACACCACCCGGTGCACATCCTTCACCGGTAATTAAAATCAAGCTTTTATAATTTCGCAGGGTTTAGTTTATAAAAGTAATTTTAGCAGTTTTAAATGTGATTTTTGCAGAATTTAGTATAAATGTGATTTTCGCAGGATTTATCTTGGGTAAAGAGTATGACAGTTTTTATAAGGATGATTTTGGCAAGTTTTAGTTTGCAATATTTAGCTTGAGTATAATAGGGATGATTTAGTGTGTGAAGTGTGAGCGAGATTTGTAAAGTAAAATGGCGATGTTTTTCCAATGGTTGAAGGAAATTGAAAGGAGGAGTTTTGGCATTAGGCATGAATTAGTTAAGTGTAAGAATGTGTAAGCGTCGTTCATTTCCGGTTTTAAAAAGGAGTTTCCACTCGATGGCAAAGGAGAGTCAACACGGGCGAAGTGGCTCATTCATATTTATTCTCACGACCCGCTCCTTCAACCCGGGGAAATTAAATAAACAAACTCCTCTTTCTTACTTCCCAACACACACCCAAGAAGGAACTCCTTTTCGGATTGATCTTAATTTATTCCATTGTCTATTTATTCCATTGGTTTGTTTCACCATTTATCATTTCAAAATCTCTCTTTATTCCTACATTTACAATTTACCCTTCGTCGCTATGACAACAATATTAAATTAACTAACTATGAATTTAACTACGTAGTTTTAACTAAGTTTAACTGCATAATGTTAAGATTTCTATAATACAGTTAATACAGTCAAATTATAAATTTAATTTTACAGTTTTCAAAATTTTTAATTTTAGAGTTTTCAAATTTTTTAATTTTAATTTTTTAATTGCTCGTTGCTATGGTAATTCATAAATAAAATATTGCAGGTATTGAAAGCCGAAAGAGATTCCGATAATTGGAGTTCAGGTGAAGGTCAATGTCATTCCAATGCGAGCTCCCCAAATGAACTCAAAAGCGCCTGTTTCCCGCCCGACTTTCCCATGTTCGATCATTCACCTGGGAATCTTCTCCTCCCAATGTCATTCAAAACTTCCCCGCCGAGTCCCGGGAGTTTCTTCAGCATTCCTGGCATGGGTCATCACGGCCATTCTGATGAATCCAACAACACCGGGGGTTCTCCGCCAATCTTTTCCCCCGTTCCGGGATTCTCCATGCTTTCTCGCGAAGGGAACAACAACAACGGTGGTGGGAACCATTGGCCGTCGATGCCTTTAGGTCCGGCCCCGATTTTCGGTCGTCATAGAGCTCAACACTCAGCCCCACGTGGGGGACCGCCGAGAGCGTGGAGTAATGCGGATTTGACTGAAGCATTACACAATGTATGGAATAAGAAAATGACAACTTCGCAGGTAATAAACTCGTGTTTTTTTTTAATTTCGCAGTTTTCTCGATTTTAAATTTCGCGGTTTTCCCGATTTTGAATTTGCCCCCATTGTAAAAATTGCCAATTTTTAAATTAAAATTTTTTTTAATTTGAGCATTTTTAAAATTTTCAGGCTTCGAGAATTTTCGGAATTCCTTACAACAGTCTTTTAATGTACGTTCGTGGTAAATATGGCAAATCCTTAAAATTGGATTTGCTGAAGAAAGGACTGGACATGGCCCTTGAGAACAACGCGAATGCAGCGGCGAATTCCAACCACACGCCCAACAACAACAATAACAACAAGTGTAAGAGTTCTCCTCCACCGCCACTCAATTTGTTGGATTCAATGAGAGAACGCGGCGGTGAGTTGGAAATTCCACCGGGTTTCAATCCGTTGTTTGGAGCTTCGGGGCTTTTCGGTGAATATCCACCGCCGTTCCCTTTTGCATCCGCACTTCAACACATTTTACCACCCGGGTCACATTTATCACAAAATGATAAACATTTGACGCTTTCGGATGACAAGTGAACAAATTGTAATGCCCGAAAGGGGAAATGAAATTGTGGCGGGAGAAATTAAATTCTCCGCGAAGGGTTCGAAATTATTAATATGAAATTATTTAGATAATCTAAATATTAATTTTAATCATAATTAGATCTCGTTTGAGATGGAAATGAAGCTTAAACAACCTCACGTATACGAATCAAAACCTCCATTTTCTCAGAAAAATCTCTAATTAAAATAATTATATAATTAAATATTATACAATAAATTCGTATTTAATGAAAATAGCTAAAATATAATCTTAGTTTCATGATATGATATGATATGATATGATATTTAATTTAACTAATAATAATAAGGAATATTGATATAAAAGTAATAATTAATTTTAGTAGAATTAATATGGTTAAGAATTTTAGGTAAAAATGGATATTCAGGTAATTGTAATTAAAAGTAAGACATTTCGGGTAAATGACAAGAATGGATAATTGAACGGGTCAATTTACCTTCGTAATTGAAGTAATAATTAAATGTAATTTGATGTGATGAAAAAACATCTACCTCTGGTACATTTATTCGGTGTTTTCGGGTATTCAACTTGTAAAGCGGTGACGGGTAAATTGGGAATTTCCAAAAAAGTATCTCAATACAATTACTCACATACATAATTATAGCCAAACTAAATCTATCGCTAAATTTATTATATTTATTAAAATTTACTAAATACTGTCATCATCTCAGCATTTAGGCTTATTAGGAAATTGCGCTAACCACGGGTATTTCACTTTATTCCAATTTACCAAATTTCAATCCAGTTTGCTTCTGTTACAAAACTTCCAAAAAGCACTATTTAAAATTTTCAAAAACAAAACAGGGGGGAATTTTAAATTCAATTTAAAAGTGAGAAATTTAAATTTAAGTTAAAAGCGGGAAATTTAAATCTTAGAATAAGGTTTGTAATTTAAAATAATTTTCCTTGCATTTCAGAAGGGGGGTTGATAAATAGTAATGTGTGGATATTGTTAATGGTTGTGAGATAAGAAGTGCGTTCACCCTCGACCGCCCTTTTGCTAATCTAATAAGTTGTTAAGATAACTCAATTTCAATTTATCCTTTCTCTCAAATGTGGAAACTTTCCCGGTCCTTCCCAACAGCCCTTCATATTTTCAAATCTCCCGCCCCACTTTAATAAATGAATCCCCGAATTGAATTTTATTTCTCCCCTTCAATTCCTCAATTCTCGCTAATCACTTTACATTTCTTGTTGCTTTGACTCCCTTAAACTCTCAACTTACTTTTACGGCCAAACTTCGCCCAATTCCCCCAACTTCAATGAACATCCAAAACGGGGGAATTTAAACAGAGCCGAATCGGGAAATTTAAAGACCGAATTTAAAGGAAAGTTTAAAGGGAAGTTTAAAAGAGAAGTTTAAAGAGAAATTCCTCCAATTGCTAATTATCATTATTTACATTTTATCCTTCCCATAAACCAATGGAGGAAACTTGGGGAAATCCAAAAGAAATATTTTGATCATTAAAGTTTGGATAATTTTGAAATGTATTGAATTTCTTCCCAATTGAAGGGAATTCACCTTGATGAGGAAAATTCGAATCGTTAATTGAATTTCATTTCAATTTCTCAGCCTTTCTTTCCTTCTTATTTCATTTCATTCTTAAAGTCTCAAATCCTTTTGAGACTCCCAAGGATTACTCCAATGACTCAAATCTTCATTCAGTTAAATCTCCCTTGTAATAATTCCTTTTAAGTCTTCATTAAATCTCAAGATCCTGAGCAAACCATTAATTAAAATTACATTAATTAAAATGTCATTAATATTTGAAAATTCCCTCCATTCAATAATCCTATAATCAGACAAATTCTCATAAACAAATACATAATCTTTAAATTCATTATTTCTTAAAAATTCCCATGGAAACTTTTAACCTTGAATTTAAATTCCAATGGCAGTTTTTAATCTTAAAATTAAATATGCTTTAACATTAAAGATATTTTGTATGTTAAATAAATCCCGATTTTGTTCCTAAAGTTTGTGATTTTGATTTTAAATGAAAATGGACGCCATGAGGAGTTTTGGTTTGAGAGTGAAGGTTGAATGATTTATTTAAGGAATCCTTTCTCTCCCAATTGTGATGGATTCACTTAGATTTGGTGTGTAGAAACGGAAGTGTTTCTCCCTTCATCCCCCACGCCAACTTCCTTCACTTATAGTTTGACTTAATTCAAAGAAATGCTTTCTCCATTTTAACAAACTCACCTAACAACAATACTTAATAATTATTATCATACTCGCTATATATTGCTCCCATATTTGTATATACAAATATATTATATATCTCCAAATACTTCTTTCCATTTAAATACACAGACACTCTGTATTAGTCTGTATAAGAAGTTAACCCAAAGAAAGTAAGAAAGTCGAACGTCTTAGACTTTCTTACATTACACATTATCCACTTGGGAATATTTGCATAATATGAGAACACGTGTTGTGCGACATCATATTATATTAGACATGACTTGAATAAAGAGAAATATAACATGCATACACATATAATATAGATCTTATAGATAATATGAAGACGGTATACAATTATATAAGGCGTAATAAAGTATTCCATAATATAGTTGATCCATTAGAGCGAAGGAAATAAAAAGTTTTATGAAATTATGAAATTATGCACAATTTGGTCTTATGTTCTTCCTCGAATGACTCGGGTTGTCTGAAGAGACTTCACATTATTTCATCATTTCCCTTTCTCATACAACCATACATTTCCATATTCATTTCCCCATCTCGCCAATGTTAAGAATTCCTCCCTGTGTTTCTCTCTAATCACTTCTGCCCTTCTCGTATTAAATCCCCTCACTTCCAAACTCTATACCCAACATTCGAGAGGTATCACAAATTTCCTACATTTTACATATTACTTTACTTCAAACTTCCACTGTATTAAAACCCATAGGGGCCATGTATAGGAAATGGATGGAAATATATGGAAATGTATAAGGGAACTGTATGGAAATATATAAGGAAATCTATGAGAAACGTATAAGGGAACTGTATGAGAAATGTATATAGGAAATATATATGTGAAATGTATGAGTTGTATACGGAGTTCGTGTATAGGAGAGAGGTATGAAAATTTTGGGGAGAGACATTGTGTTTAATAGGGGCGGATTGTGGGGTTGGGTCCCTTCATTTGCATAAGTTGAATCTCTCCGTCGCCCGGATGAAACACACACACACTCCAGACATTTCACATGTACGGATCCTCCTTTAAGTCTCTCATTCTCTCCAGAGACTCTATTGATTGATCTTAGAAAATTAGGAGCTTGCGCTCCCCCAACACAAAACCAACCCTTTTCTAATAAAGATACCAAAGGTTCTTATTTTAATAACCCTCATTCAAAATATCACCCGTACACTATTTACCATACATATCATATGTAACTAATATGTAAATCATACAAACTTACTTACATTTAGTTAAATATTTCCCTCTTTAATTTCCTCATGTTTAATATGATATTTAATATAATAATCATACAAATGTATAATATAATATACATTTGTAAATGATTCGATGTATGTATCATAGATTATTATTAAAATGGATTTAAAGATTTGTGTTGGGGATTTATTAAGATGTGTTTAGTTAAGTAAATGGTATAAAGATTTGTCTCCCTTAAATTAGGTAGAGATGTAAATTATCGGGGAGTTGGGAGGAAGTTTGATAGTTTGAAGATGGAAGGATCCTTTTTAATTCCCTTGAGGGTTTGAAGGACTCTTCGGGCGTGACCAAACTAACTGCACCTCATTCCTCCCAATTCACCCTCCAAGAGGGAAAAGTCAAAGGATGGACATAAATCTTGAACCTAATTACAATCTAACCATTTGAATTACCACCGACCTCATCGCGAACCTAAAACCAAGACAACACAGACAAGAACAGACAAGAAATTAAATAACAATTTAATACTTAAATTTAAAACTAAATTTAAAATTGACTAAATTTTAGTGTTAAAAATTTTAAATTAACAAAATTTGAGTATTAAAATTTTAAATTAAACAATATTTTTTACAAATTTGAATTTCCCACTTAAAATTAATGTTGGTTTTGGTATGAAGATGACGCCATTTCTGAAAGATTTTTTAATTAATCCAGGGCAGTTTTTAATTAATTTATTAAAATGTATTCATAAGGGTATGTGTAGAATATTTAAATTCAAATTTGTAATTTAGGACCAGATTGGTAATGTGAATTTAAAGAGATTTGTGTGTTAAGAAGGCTGGATTTATTTGGGGATTTAAGTTTGCATAAAATTATTGCAAGTTTCCCTCCATTAATTATGATTATTACATTAAATAGTCCGGCGGAATGTTTTAGAATAAATGTGACGTTGAGTGTGGAGGTTTAAAAGAATGGAGGTCCATTGAAACTAATGGAGGTCGATTAGGAGGACAATGTATGCAAATTACTCAATATTAACGATCCACCCCGATCTCCGCTTTGCCCCATTTCTCATCACAACCAACAAATTAGGAAAGGGATGAGATGAAATAAACTCACTGATTAAATAAGGAAAACACTTTTCCACCATATACTTTTTAAACATGGGAATCTTAGGGGGAATCTTAGGAGGAATCTTAGGAAGAAAAATCCTCCATTTGTCTCGTTTTTCCTTTGGGGTGAATCCTTTTAAGGGATTTTTATAGGGCCAGTTTATTTGTTTTAAACCCACACGCCAATTAATTCCTTACCAATTCATCATAATTAATTATTCTCAGTCAGTACATTATTTTCACATACATACATATTAAATTAATATAATGACATTAATATTCCAAATTAAAATTTGAAATTTACAAAAGCGGGAATTTTAAATATTTATTAAACGAAGGGTTAAAATTAAGAATTAAAGAATTGAAGTGGAAAGGAGGGGGATTTGAAATGGATTTTAAATCTCATGAGTATTATGGCTCATTTTGAATTATACGAGATATTGGGTATCTTTTTGTTCAGGAGTTTCCTCCCGTTTCCTCATGTGTAATTTCTAGGGGAGTTTAGATGGATTTGTCTTTTAAGTGAATGGATGAAAGCGTCAGTCAAAAATTACCATGAACCTCTTTCTCATTATCCAGTAGGGGAGACAAAGACCGCCCCTCATTTATTATACCAAGAAACCAAAAGTCGTCCAATCCCCTCACAACACAAAATCTTCTTCAATAACCAAATGGAGGGATTTAAAAAGATCTACTTTAACTTATAATTAGTAACTAACATTTAACGTTCATTTAATGTTTATTTAAAGTTCATTTAATGTTAGTTACTCATTTCAAGTTAAATAAGTATTTTCATAGTTTTTAAAATTTTAAGATTTCCCGCTAATTCCAGGTTCAAATGTACTATTTTCTGGTTCGGCTTTAAATGGCAGAGTTTAAGTCTATTTGCATTGTTGTATGTTTGGGGGAGAAAAGGGGTCGAGAGGGTTTTGAGTGTAAAATGATTTCCTTGTCTCTCCCATTTAATTATGGTCCGTATCTTCTTGTGTTATCTCCCCTTCTCCCCGCCCGGTCTTATTAATATTCCCCTAGCCCGATAGACGACAAAAGATAACATTTACAATTTGCTTTCAATTTACCCGACTATCAATTATATACCTTATATACAACCAAGACAGGAATCAACGTCCACCAATGCATTATTCAACACACCTCAATATATACTCAACCCATACAACTTCATAAATACAATGATATTAACATTATGCTATATCATTAATATTTAATACCACAAAATGTAAGGGATTTACATACATGTTTCGTAAATTCAAGATCATATACTATATATATATTTATATTTATGGTATATTGTAGTGGTGATATTTAAAATACCATTGGTATGAGGATGGAATATATTGAGATAATAATATTGGATTTTTGAAAAGAGCAAACTTGGATTGAAATACAAAATGATTTATCAACCCTTTGTTTCCATTTATTCAATTTTCCCTCGGTTTAACCTTCGCTTTGCTCCAAATGACATTCAAATGTAAATTTACTTGGCGCGAGAATTCGTAATGTAAGGAACGGTTTTTATTAAATGATGAATTGACAGCATGAAATTTCTCAATGTAACAAAACTTTCCATGAGTATACGAATTAAAAGATTTAAATTAAATGCTAATTTTATAAAAAATGTAAAAAATATTTAAAGACTTGAGGTTTAATTTAATTAAAATTTAAGTCCAATGAAACGGCTGTATACGAAATCATCACATCCATTAATTAGAAAATAACAAAAGTAGTAAATGAAATATTCTACAAATGATTAAAATATAATTAAAATTTAGGTAAAAATGATAATGTTTAAATGTAAATCTCTATGTACATTCAATTACAATTAGAGTAAAATGGGGTTTGATTTTGTGTTGTATTTTTCAATGTTCTCAATTTGTACCTTCAGACACAAAATGAAGATTTTTTGAGATTAAATATATGGAATACTCATTTGATATAATTAGTAGAAGATTTATTTTGTATTTATTTTATATAGGAATTTTTAATATCGATTTATTAATTACAATTAGCAGATAATTAGTTTAATTAGCAGTTAGGCAATATAAAGTTAATTATTTAGTTAATTTTATCCTTTAAGATTTGTAGTGTGAATTAATGTTGTTGAAATTGTTGATATTACTTGAAATGCGTGATTTAATTGTGAGATTAATTTAAATGTAATTAAATGTTTTATTAATTACAATTGTAAAAGTAAATAATTTAAGTACACGCAAACTGACACAAGCAGTTTGAAGAGCACTGGGGAAAAAGTTCTTTAATACTTGTAAATATTCATCATATTGATCTGACTCTAAGCTTAAGCAATAAATATTAAGAAAACTGCAAATGCCAAGCGTTCCAACGTTGCATTCCAATGGTCAAACGTTACATGTTAACCGTTCTCGCATTTAAGGGAGCGTTAACAATTTTAGTTCCTTTTTAATTAAATTACTGAAAATTAAATACATGAATTAAATATAAAATTAAATGTGAATATAGAATTTATACTACTTAATTTAAGTATTATAACGATATATTAAATATTTATAAGGTTATATTAAATATTATAAGTTAAAGTATATTAAATGTTAATAAAATTTAAATTTATTGTAATTAAAATGTTAGTGCTTAAAACCCGCGATTAAATCAAATAAAGCAATGCAATACATAAAGTGTAAAACTATCGGTGAAGTGAATTTGTAGAATGTATACGAACTTTAACTTTAAATGTAAATTACATAATAATTAAAATAAATATTTAATATTTAAAGTTAGTATTGATTAGTTAATTAAAGCTATAATTATTGCTATTAAATTATAAGCTATAGATGAAGAATAAACTTAAAACTGTATGTGTTAAGCTAAAAAGTGCTCATGCAGAGGAGAGTTTATCTAATCACTGAATTGCACATAGGACATCTACCGTACATTAAACAGTAACTCAATTGCTGTTTATTGTATTGATTAAACATGTTAATAAATAATTAGTTAATTGCTATTAATCATAAAATGTAATGTAATTAAAAATCAAATAGATCAATATTATCAATATTATCCGTATTTAAATAAATTAGACACGACCGAGATTTAGAGTTACTTTAGAGTTAAACTTTGGTGGGAAGTTTGAAATCGTTTAAATGTTTATTTGGTCAAATAAACTAAAAGGGAGAATTAAATTGAGTGTGTTGATATCTAAATGGAAAAGAAACTTTTCCTTCTATATCTCAAATCTCTCTCTATAAGAAATAACTATAATCAATAAAACAAGTTTAATCACATTACCTGTAAGTTGTGTAAGATAAATAACAATGAGTTATTAAGGTGGAATCAAAATATTTGTTAGATCTATCTCAGTGTGTGTAAACCGAGGACGTCGTTTCGTGTGTATGTGTCGTAATAATAAAACCTGGAGTTTCTCTGTACATTTCTCAAGGTGAAAGAAGTAAAAATAAATGATGATTAAATTAAAAATAACGATATTCATTTATTTGCCATTTAATATCATAAAGGAATTTTCCATCAAGTCCATTTGGTTCCATTTGGTTCCATTTATTTATAATGAGACAAAATCCATCAACTTCAATCCACAAATGGTCAAATGCATAAAAATGATAAAAATGGTCAGAAAGGAAACGACGATTTGATTTTATTTAACGCGATCTTTATCTTTTCACTTTCCCACTTTACTTAAATGAAATTCCACAAATGTGTCATTTGTCATTTTACTAACAATGGACATTTAGATTGGGAATTTCGGATTGAGATTTTTTTCTGGTTCGGGGTTTGTTGAGACCGAATTCAGGCTTTTTGGTTTTCAGGGTTTTCGTGGTTTTCGGGGTTTTCTGGTATTAAGATCGCGTAGATTAGAAAGAAGAAATTAAGGAAATGGGTTGAATTTTACGACACATCCGAGAGTCGTTGACTTCATTGGTCTTTCTATGAATCTTCACTTTACGCCTCCTGACAGATCAACTGTGAGATAAATTCCAGGTCTGGAATGAAATCAATCAAAAGTCAAATGAGTTTAATTAATTTGGATATAAATTCCACGGGCGGCCTCAATGGACGTTGAGTTGACCAAATCCCAGAAGGGATTTCCATAAAGGGGAGTGAAACACCGAGAATGAGAAATTATGTTAGTTTGTGAATTCTGGGCATAACTTTGACTAATCCGCCAAACCGCGAGTTGAATCGAATCATAAAATGACGCTTCACATCTTACAAATATTTACCCCAATTATTAAATACTCCTACCCAATTAATTGAAACTCAATTAATTAAAACATACCAATCTCATCTCAAACCACACAGAATTCTAAAATCGCTTTAATTAAAAAAAATCATTTAAAAAAAGTTAAATTAAAAATCTAAATTTTTAATTTTAATTTATAATAAAATATTAAAATTATACGGTATGTAATTTTTAATAATTAATAATTCAATTTTTTGATAAATTCCATCTTGATTAAATTCCCAGTAGGCGTATACATATATTATTTGGATATATTTGGGATAATTTAAGTAAAACGATTACCGTGATTTACTTATTAGACCTTTTGAATGTTTTTTGGGCGTGGGAGTTTATGAATTTGGTTTGTCTGAGTTTGTCTCATCCTCTGTCCATATTTCTCCATAATTCTCCTTCGACGTCTTTCTCTTAAATCACATTTTATCTTTTCATCTCTTACAAGGTCCAAAGGTTTCTTATCTTTACAATCTCCCCCATGCTGTCCATTCAAAAAAATATTCTTCAAATCTTTAAACATCTTCTTTACCTTTATAACTACAAATTACATCATGTACAAATACATAAGTGTACAGGTATTTATACATATATAATAAGTCTTGTAGCCTTATATAAGACAACTTAGGTTCATATTATGATTTTTATCATAGGTGTAATATTTAATAACTTAATAATGCGTACTTAACTTTACACGCAACGGAACGCACACAACTTGACCATAAGCAAATAACCACACTTGGCATATGAAGTATGCAAGATCATTAAATTCATACTTATATGTGCATATTTACAAACACATTATGTGCACTGTACCATACTGTACTATACTATAGTAAGATATATGGTATATATGGTACATTAGGTATATGGTATATATATATTAGGTAGTTAATATATTCATCCGAATAGTAAGTCATAATTTTGAAGATTTATCTTTTTATCTCCATTTTATATCCATTCGTGAAGATGCATCCAACATTAATTGCTCAACAAATCCTCGGTGTATTTATAAGTGTTGATTTAATGGCTTTTCTCAAAAAAACACAAACCTTTAAGAATCTCAAGTTAACCAAGACATTTCAAGTGTCAAAAATCTTCAATTGACTCATTGATTTAATTTGTAATATTAGATAAGAAATCTTATAAGAATCTATTTAATCATTAAAAGATTCATATCAATTAATGAATTATATTCCTCCTATGAATTATATGAATTTACGAATCATATCAATTTCTGAATCATATGAACCCTATGCTAAAGTTTTTCTAAAATCTTTTGTGTTATTAAAGTTGTTAAAAAAGTTCAGGGCTCTGGTGGATTTATTTTTGAGGGTGGGAGTTTTAATTTCCCTCATGTTGAGGTGGGTGGAGGAGGAATGTTGAGATTAATCAACGGCCCTTCTTCTCCCATACATTAATTAACATCTCCACAGTAAAAGTCTCTCAATATTCTCAACGCACACGGGACATGAACATCTTACAAACATTGTCTTAACAAAACTTGGAAATTCCCTCCTAATTAAAAATAGAGATTAAATATACATATTGTTCAACTTAACCACACTTTGTGGATACTCTGTATACTATTACCTTTACATAGTAGTACAATGTATTATAGTATTATGGTATTATTATAGTCATTGAGTGTATGAAGAAAATGAAGACTGTGTGTGTTCAATTTATGAAAAAAGTTAAAAAGTTAAGATGGGGATTTAAATGTTAAAAAGTTGTGAAGGGGAAAGTGTTAAGTTTTGAAGTTCATTAAATTAAATTACAAATTAAATTTTAAAATTTCTTCTTCCCACGTTGAAAGTGTCGTTTGGGGTCTTTTGGGTCGCGTGTGAAGTTTCAACCCAATGTGGATTTTGTGATTGTGAGCCAAATAGAGAAATCCATTCATAATTCCCCATAAATATTCCATGGGGCGATCGAGGGAGGAAAAAAGTCAAATTGTTTGTTTAAATTCAAATGAGATTCCAGTTTGGCCAAATTGACGAATTCCCGCCTCCTGTCCGACCATAAAAAGATAAAAACGATTACCGTTGGAAAAACCATACGGGAAAAAAACAATCTCGGGGGCGAAAAAATGAGCGAAGGAAAATGGAATTCAATTTTGATGTTCAGTCAACTTCACTTAAATCAACAGTTCACTTACAAAATCACTAACTTTGAAAGTAATCTTATTTAACTTTTTTTTAAAAATTGCACTTTTTAATTATAATTAAAAGTTTAATATTATTTTTGCAAAAATTTAAATATTATATAAAGACATTTATATTAATGTTTAAAAACATAAATTTTAAATAGCAAACTTCAAAAAATTGATGTCAAGTAATGATACAAAGACACCGTTTAAAAAAGTGTAAATTTTGAAATTAGAAGCGCCAACATTCAAAATAGTGTTTAGAATTCCTGTGCACGGTCATTTAACATTGTCTAGACTGGAAAAATAAACTTTACCAAAATTGGTCAATGTTATTAGCTAAATAGGTTCTTTACTTTCAGAATTATATAAACGTTATATAAAAGGTTATTTTTATTTGTATATGTATGTATGAGATATATATATGGGATTGTTATAAGGAGCGTGATTTATTAATAAGGTTGTATAGGTGATAAATAAAAGTAAGCGGCGTTTAAGAGAAAAGTTTGTGTGTGAAGTTGTAAGTCAATATTTGGATCTGTTTACGATGTGAAGTGTGAAGGTGGAAAAATGAAGATTTTGTTCCTTCTTTTTTCCTTGTCGTGGACGGTCGGTTCGGTGGATGTTGAGACCATGAATCATCTCGGCCTCTTTTCCTTTGCCCTTCTCAACAAAGAAACAGAATTGGGGCTGTCGGCTGTCAAACTTCTGCCAAACCAAAGGCAGGTTTCCGCCTTCATCAACCAAGGTGCGTCAAAGAGGTGAGAAAAATGAAAATTGCAATTTTAAATATTATTTTTAATTCTTAAAATTAGTTTTAAATAGTTTTGCTAAATATTGATATTTTAAATTTCTATCGTTGCTTAGAAATTTACTTTTAACCTTTTATTGTTGCCTAGCAATTAAAACTTTTCATTATTGCATAGAAATTAACTTAAAAAGTTTCTTTTAAAGTGGGATAAACTGTAAAAATGAAATTTGATAATTTGTAGAATAATTAATGATTAATTACCCAATGAAGTTAATTAGTTAATTAGGGTGTAAAGGGTGAAGATGATTGAAATGATTAAAGGTAAACTGTTGTTTTGCAGGTTCTTATTCTTGACAGATGAAGCCGGGGTCGGGATGTCAATCACCGTCACTCCTTGCACTGCAATTCTCTCTTGGCATATAAAGTTCTTCTCCCTTGGTCTGACTCAAATTGTTCATTTACATTTCTAATTACCAAAATCCTCTCAGGGTCTTTAAATCCATTATGGAATAAATAGTTAACTTTAAATAAATAAGACCTTAACTTTAACAATTCTTAACTCTTTATTATCTTTTTAGATGGCGGGAATGAAACTGAAAATGGCGAAATTTTAAAAAATTTCCGCACACAAAGAATGGCAAGTTACGGCGAAGAATTTTGCCGAAGGGGAATTTATTCAGTTGAAGTTCGGTCTTTGTATTCCGATTCGTATGTTCATCTCTTCGGAACCACTGGAAAAGACGTGCAGAATTTCAAAGGAGTTCAAAGTCATTTTTATGAAGGAGAACGCGGGCGGAGAATTTCCGTCCGTCGACTCAGCGGTCAAAGGTTGAGGGTCAGATGGGAGGGAAGTTCGGTCGATCCGCAGCACAAGGAATTTTGCATCGTTGTAAATTCCCGCCACGACTATGCTTCGCTGTGTGGAGCCACTGGAGATCGTTTTGGAGTTTTGCCGCCGGATTTGATGCACGTGCCTTACTACACGATATTGAACGATGAGGGAACGATTGGAGGACGAAGGACATTCGATGACATCATTGTGGGATGTTTGAAGAAAAAGAATCATTACATTTTAAATAATTTGGTCCAAGGGAGACTTTATTATTTTAATGTCTTTGTTAAAGACACAAAGACCAATTTAACTTTTCCCTATTTAAGGACAACACTTAAATATGAAACACCAAAAGTAATTTCATTTGCATTATTTAATTTTCTTTTAATTTACAATTTTTAATTTTAACTTGTAATTTTTAATTCTAATTGCAATTTTTAATTTTAATTTTAATTTGCAATTTTGTTTTGAATGCAAATTTTTCGCAGAATTTAGGCAACAATGTTTTAAAAGACGCGGTGCCGTTGAAAGTTCGCCTTGGGGAAAACGATGCGAAGAGCGAGATCGTGAAGTTTAATTTAAAAAAGCCTTGTTCTGAACTGAGTTTGTATGTCATGGCATGTGGCGGGGGATTTTTGTCGTTTCGTCTTTACCATTGGATTGGAGCTGAACGGCGATTGGCTTATTCATCGCAGGAATTTGACTCGTTGGAAGTTGTTCGGATGGCGTTGCCCAGCAAAGGGAAATATCTTTTGAATCTCACCCAAAGTGCAAATTCATCTGCAAGGATGGCAGAAATCTTTTTGAGTAAAAATGTTAAAAGATTTCCACTTCCGAGACTTCCAAGTAAATTAAATTTAATAATTAAATCGAACAGTTCATTCAATTATTCAACAGTTCAAATAAACTATTAAACTCGAAAAATTAATCACTAATTAAATAATTTTTATTGTTAATTAATAATTGTGGGTTAATTAATAATTAACTATTCAATATTTATATGTTTTCAGGCGATGTTTCAATTGTTGAATTGAAAGAAGCTAGACGCTGCGATTCTGTCACAATTGAATGGTTTCCATCACCCGACCCGCGAGATAATGAATATTGCGTCTTTTTGAAGGAAGAAACGAGAAAGGGAAAATTCAATTTTAAATCTCCCAACCAATGTGATGTGGAAAGAAGTTTAAAGGTTGATCCTTATGTTTCAAATTCTTTCTGCTTCCAACGAAATTTCAAGAAGGATGCAAAAATGTATTTTAAAATTACAAATAATTAAATCTAAATTTTGACATTTAATTGAATCATGAAAAATCTATTATTTTTTAATTTTTGTTAGCGTGAAACTTATTCAAAAAATCAACGGTCTTGGAAGCGGGAAAACTTATGTGGTTCAATTAATCGTTCGAAGGCACAATGGGAAATCTATTTCTTATGATTTGCTCCTTGTGTCCACCCTTCCCAATTGCCCTGACTAACATTCAATCTAATACTCAAAAGTATCACAAAGATTCAATTATTATTCGCTTGAAATATGATTTATTCGAAATATACCATTTATTACAAAATAAAATATTTTGGTCATTAAGGTACAATTAAATATTTGATGTTAAAATTACATACTTAACTCATTAATTTTAATTTATTACAGCTTTAATTTGATCAACTTGCACAAGTCATGAAAATGTAATAAATACTGATTTAAACATTACTTAAACTTTAATTTCACAAATAATAAATACATTTTGTGTATTACATTAATGAGAATGAGATATTTCTTATATCATATATTATATAATAAATACTTATAGGCTTAAAATAATATATGGGATATTAAATATGAAAAATTATAAGTAAATAATACGCATTTAATCTTTTGAATTGGGAGATTTAAAAAGATCTTTGAGATTTTCTTTATTTCCGGTTGATCAGAGAAGATGCCTCAAGTTCGCGTTGAAGTTCGATATTTCATTTTCAAGAAGATCGAAACTTTGAGGATGGAGTCCAGACGGAAATATCTCCACAGGTTTTGATGCCAAAATTGAAAGCTCTGTGATTGTTTTACACATTTCTTCACGACGAGTTTGAGCTGCTGAAAACTCCTTTTCATAACGCGTGTGGATAGCCTTTAAATTAATAGAAAATGTATAGGTGATTAATTATTATTTTACAAATCGAAATAGTACAAATAAGTTTATCTTTATATACCGATAAAGTTAATGTTTATTATTTGACTTATAAAATATTTATTACCATTATAAATCAGCATGGAAAAATTCCAAAATCATTTAGGTCCATAATACCCAACGACCACAGTTTTTCCTGTGCCGAAATCCTCAGCTCACGAACTCGGCATTCTCGTTCAGCCTTTTCATTTTTCATTACCTCAATGATTTAAGTCAGTTCTTTGAAGATATTTTCAGTTGGATGAATTAATTGACTTTCAATGTCCTAAAATTAAGAAAATATTAATAGAATTAATTGGTTATGTTGTGTGTACAGGGAGGGCAATATAAGTATCTTTCTTTTATTAATGCGCAACCATTTTAATGTGATTAAAGATAAAAATCTTTAAACATCGGCGATCTATGTAGAATATATCCATCTACTATGGAGCAAACTAAAAACTGATATGGTCAAACTGTAAATAAACGACAGCTACTTTTCTTTGAGAACGCGCGAACTTTGGAAACAATGGATAGGACAAGGCCCGGCGAGACGCTTTTCCATTACATGTACAGTTAAGTTTAAAAATAAATAAGATTTCATTGTCTCTAGTCGATAGTCTAGTATAATAATATTAATCAGAATCAGCAAATAAAATAGAGTTGTTCGTAAAATAATCAATTCCTTACGGAATAAAGTTTTGTATTTTCTCCAATCTCTACTGCAATTCTCTTCGCTTCTTCATTGAGGTCTGAAAATGTTTTGAATGCCTTTTTCTTTTTGATTAAGAGATTTCCGTGAATGAGATTCAATTGTTTTTCATGTTGAAGATAATTCATTTGATTTCCATTATTATTCAAAATTTCTGGTTCTTTCTCATTGAGAAAAAGAACGAGTTTCTTGATCTTTTCCCGCAATTCCAAGATTTCACTTTCTTTTTGATTTTTCTCGACATCCTCAGCATCCAGATTCAGAAAATAATTTTGATGGGGAATATCGACTTTCTCTTTCTAACCTAACCTAACCTAACATATAATAAATGAAATAAATTATCGTAAATCATATTTTATTTAAAAATGGACAACCATTGACCTTTTAGACCAGTATCCTAGACCTTGACCAAAATATTTTGTTTTTTTACAAAGAGTTGTGACTTTCAGAAAAATTAATGGCCACATTTTTACTCGCTTGGTCACACTTTTACTCGAGTAAAACTGTGGCCGCCTCACTTTTACTTGGACAAACTTTTACCTACCACACCGGTGTAGTAGGTAAAAGTGTGTTCGATTAAGTGTTCAATGCACAGTTTTACTCGAGTAAAAGTGTTCAATGCACAGTTTTACTCGAGTAAATTTTGTATAAATATCTGTTCTGCAATATTTATGCATATAATCTATACAGATTTTTGCGATATATATATGATTAAAATTGTTTTGATCTTATAACTATACCTATGATTTTAATATTTATAATACCCATTTTTATCATCACTTGTATATATTTATTTATTATGTATTACCGATACAAATGAGTAAAATTTTGTAAAAAATATTTTGCCTCAGTTAAATTTTGATTAAATGATTTTTTAAGAATTAGAAATATTTCTCTTTACATTTTTAATTTAATCAGTTGGAAAAAATAAATCCATAAATCTCTTGGCAGGAAGGGTTTCATGTCAGGAAACTAACCATATTATGCATCTAATTATTATTACTAAATATATAAGATACATAAGTAAATATACAAATTACGAAAAATACGAAATTGTTCAAATGATATAAAAATTGCTTATAACTTATTTATTTATTTGAACATGTTTGGGAAATACCTATGTGTGAAATTCAATTATCGAGTCATTTTATGAATTATTTATGTTGACAATATTAAATTATAATAAAGAAGTAGGTTTAAATATTTTAATTTAGTCCTTATAGATCAATAATTAAACATTGTAGTTTAGAAACAAATGAGGGTTGTCCTTGTTGATAAAAAATGCAAACCTATTCACTATTCATTTTAATACGGCATTGTATTTAATGACAAATAAATAGTACCCAAGTGATTTTTAATAAAAAATATTTTAAAAATATTTTAAAATCAGTCAAGAAAACGAATTTGCTTCAAAAAATTTTTTAAATGGTGTAAAATCATTAAAAAATTAAGATTTGAAAACAATGATTTTATTTAAAAGAATAATAATTGCTTTCATAGTATTTAACTTAACTAGTTCAATACCTAAATTAGAACTTTTGGTAAATTTTGATTCAAATGAAATTTCAATTGAATTATTTGCATTAAGTAAGTGTCATATTGATTTTATCTATATTTTCCCCAATAAACAACTTTCTTCATATGTTTTAAAATTCACTTTTCTAAATGCTACAATTTCTTTAAATACCTATAAAGTAATGGCGGTAGAAAGAAAAATTGGCAAGACAAATTACTTTTTAAATTATTATAAAACAAAAAGATTATTTTGTAAAGCTAAGTTATACCTTTTACAAAATCCATTCAAGAATCCCAAATAAAAAAGAAAATATCACAATTAAAGGACAATTTCTTTGCCTATATAAAAATTATCGAAATTAAGCCAACATTTACAATATTTGTAGTTTCAGAGTTAAATTCGAAAGCAATGGATTATTTTAAATCCATTTATTTAAGCAACATTAATAAGTACAATACAAATTCTAGATATTTCTTGTTGAGTAAAAACTCACTTTCATTAATTTATATAGATCTTTCATATGAATTGGTTTTTTATAAAGCAATTTTTTATGAATTTGGGTTAAATAACAAGAAATCATATAAAAATATCTGGATTTTGAAAAATTTATTAACTCGATGGAAAAAAATTATGATAATTAATATGAATAGTTATTGTTCTACACCAGAAGTAAATAAAATGTGTAGAAAAAGTTATTTAATGGGTAATAAATTAGAAATGTGCTTTATGCAAGAATTAAATGAAAAATTTAATTTTTCAATTTGCGAATATAATTATGAAAATTCTCCTGCAATACATTTTTCTTCCACATCAACTTATGAAAGTCAAATTTCATACGAGAATGATGAATTCAGCATGACATTTGGATGTGGATCATTCGAATATGGGATTTCATATTTGTTAGTTACTGAAAAGGGATCCTTAGATTGGTTTGCATATTGGAAACCCTTTAATTCTTTCTTATGGGTGATAACAATTTTATTTACAATTTCATCAATTATATTTATTTATATTTTATTGGACCTTCAATTATTTGAGAGGCATTTAACATTCAAAATTTCAAAATTTCTCTTTCTGTATATAATTGAAAAGGGCTCATTTCCTTCTGAAATTCTAAATAAAGAAAACCACAAGTGGTTGATAATTTTAATACCAATTTGGATTTTTATTTTTTTAGTAATTACAAATGCGTATAAAGGAAATATTTATTCAATTATTTCAATTGAAAAACCCCCAATAATTCCACGAACATTTGAATCACTATCAAAAAGTAATTTCAATTTTTATACTATATTTTTATTCTATAATGACTTTCAAAATATCATTAATTTCACCAATCCTTATTTCTATTCAATGAACATGAAAAGTCTTGATATTATACAAAATAAATTAATTAAAATTGATAAAGATATAATTTTTGTAAAGGACTTTTTAATTACCTCTACATTTCCAAATATTGATGAATCAATAAGGAATATTATTTATAATTTAAGAAATAAAATTTATATAATAAATAATAGAGAGTTAATAGAGAAAAAACCAATTGGAGAAAGAATTGTTTTTATCGACGATAGTACTACACTGGACCGAATTGAATCATTACTTACATTATTCTCAAATGATTTATTTGTTACAAGATTAAAACAATTTGAATCATATATATCATCGAAAAAATCTGTATGGATTATATACATAAATATTGCAGAACAGATATTTATACAAAATTTACGCAATGTTTTTGAAAGTGGTGTTTTTGATATATGGAAATATCACTTTAAATATCTCGGAATAAAAAATCTCCGAAAATCTTATTTCCATATGCTTAAATTTCTAACTAAGAGTATAAATAATTTTTATTTACCCCATGAAACAATTCCATATAAATATTTACAAAATCCTGATGGGAGTTTTAATAAAATTGTATTGCCAAGTTCAAAATCTATAATTAAAAAATCACTCAATTTTAGAATATTTTTACCTTTATTTTGCATCATTTCATTTTTCATTATAATATCCTGCCTTTTCTTCACAATAGAACTTACAATTTATTAGGCACTAATTCATTAATCTTATTAACTTTTAAATTATGATTAAATTCACTCTTTGAAGTATACACTGTTGACCATTTTTATTTATGAAAAACATTATGTTAATGTTTTTATTTCCTTATTTATCTTGATTCTTATCTGTATTGTGTTTACAATAGGTATATTAAAAGTATTACATTATAATAACATACATATAACAATTTTTTAAATTAAATATAAATTATTTATTAAGTAAACAATTATTAATGTAGGTTCTTCTTTATTTTGTATATAGTACTAGATATTTTGCTATCTCTAGTATATTGTGATAATTTATGTTAATTATTTTGTAATACATAATGTAATTTACAATTTAAGTATAAGAAAATCAATTTAAAAAATTTTATAAAATGTTTAAACTTTAAGCATCAAATAAAATCTCAAGCCAGTATTTACCAATTAAAATTTTTGTCATTTATTTAATATTAGTTAATATTAAAGATGTAAATAACATTTAATTATTTACTCTGTTATTCACTATAATATTCAATATTCACTATAATTTTCTTAGTAAATAATCGATTTTAATATAATTAAAAATTATTAAAAATATATAATTGCTGTTTTCTTTAAATTTCCTTTTGCATTTTAATACCAAGATATTTAATAAAACATTTAGAATTATAGAATGATTTTCAGAGATATTTATTTATTCTTAAAAAAATATTTTTATGATGTCTGGCAAAATGTAAATTATACTGCACAATGTGTAATATTTTATGCTGTAATAAATTTTTAAGAATTGTATGGTTTTCTGTTTTGCTTATGAGAATAATTTAGCAAAATGTAATTTTTATTGGCCATTAAAAACCATTGGTTATACAATAAAAGGAAATTACCATAATTTTAAAATATATAATTTATTTTGTAAAGTATTTAAGAATTTTTAGAATAAAAATTACCCAATTCTCATCCTGAATTTTTGCCAAGTTAGTTAGTTTTTGTCCAGTTAATTTGAAGCTAACGCCATCAGGATTGTCGACGATAACTCGTTTGGTAAACGATTTACAACGATGCAAAATTCCTTGTGCTGCGGGTCGACCGAACTTCCCTCCCATCTGACCCTCAACCTTTGACCGTTGAGTCGACGGACGGAAATTCTCCGCCCGCGTTCTCCTTCAAAAAAATGACTTTGAACTCCTTTGAAATTCTGCACGTCTTTTTCAGTGGTTCCGAAGAGATGAACATACGAATCGGAATACAATGACCGAACTTCAACTGAATAAATTCCCCTTCGGCAAAATTCTTCGCCGTAACTTGCCATTCTTTGTGTGCGGAAATTTTTTAAAATTTCGCCATTTTCAGTTCGCCATCTAAAAAGATAATAAAGAGTTAAGAATTGAATTAATTTTTTAGTGTTTTTTTTAAATGAAATCTTAGTTTATAAATAAATTTGTGCTTTTTCCAATCTATAGATATCTATAGATCGGATCTATAGATTCTAAGACTTTCTTCGAGTGTTCAAAGAATTGAATATTATATAGTGTCAAGTCAATCGGGCCGATTGTTAGATTCTCAAGTTAACAATAATATATAAATATACAAACTTAATTTTATTCTTGTTAATAAAACTGATTTGATTCATATATTATTTAAATCAAACAAAAGTATAAAACTCTGAAAGCACATCTGTTTATAAAAAGTTTAATTCTATGACTTGAAACAACATATAATGTTAAATCATCTACTGGACAAGACTTTTCCGGATTAAAAACTTCGGATGCGATGCCTGACTTTGCCAGGAACAACCCTCTGAATAAAAGGAGATTAAGATGCAAAGTGATCATAAGAAATATCTATTAAGCACTAGTAATTTACGATGTATTCAATTAATGAGCCGGATGGTTGATTGGAGCAATCCGGTAATGATCCTTGCCTACTGACGCATCTCCCTCCTTCCTCCATTCAGCTGCCTTCTCTTAAAATTATTTCTCATTTTCTCAAATAAAATGATTGTATTTTTTTCAAAACAATAAATATAATTAAAATGCCATGTTATTGAAGTCATCTTAACAACAATTAACATGATAATATATCAGTTGCATTTAATAATTGGAAAAAAATACTGGCATTTTAGTTAGCATAGGGAAGTACATATTAATACAATAGTTAACACAGATAAATTGCGTGTTAAAATTTGTGTTAGATTTAACATGTGTTATCGTTAACATGGAAGCATATATAAGCCCCCTGATATATTAAGCAACAAACATTAACGAATTATGTAAATTAATGAACAAAAATATCGGAATAAATTTAAATGAGATTGATTTTTCTACAACATTACCGATATTTTAAGTTTTCGTATCTCCATGCATAATTTACATGTATTGATTCGATTAAACAAATATCATAGAATGAATTTAAATTTATAAAGGTAAAATATTTTAATTATTTATTAATATGAAAGAAACCACTAATATAATTACACGATCCACCAATGAATCTCATCAATTTAAGAAATTAATTAAACGCAAATGTTCACCAGGGTTGGATATAGAAAGTTTCTGAGAAAAGAGAAAAATAAGGAAATATTTCAAAATGTTTCTAAGTTAAACCAGTTATTGTAAGTATTCTTTTCAATTTGTTTCCTTTTAAAATAATTATCTTATTACAAATGGTTGTTATTCAATTATAAATTATAATAATAAATTATAAGATCAACAATTATTTCAAAAGATTATAAGAAACTGCGCGAATATAATCATCAACTTTTCTTTTTGTAAATCAGAAATCACTAACATGTGATTTTAGTCTATCCTGCAATGATTCAATTTTTAATGAAACGGAAGATTGTTTTTGTTACCTTTAGTTTAGACCTGTATTTAACTATAAACGAAAAATAACACCTTTGCTAATAATATTCCCAATAATTATATTCCTAATTGTCTCAATTCCCAATAATGAATATTCTGAGTAGTCGGTTCCCAAATGTACATATTCCCAATAATGTGAACACGATTATATATATATTAGTACGTATATAATAGTACTATCTCGCATACTAATGTTATGAATCTTCATTGATATTTATACGTCGCAAGTTTAATATTTTCTTACTTTCTGAATTAATTTAAATTTTTTATTTTATTTTTTAACTAATTTATTGAGACTATACTAAAAATATAGATTACTCCTAATATCATACTAAAAGTTTAATTTTTCATTATAGGTGGGGTTATGTATATCTTTCCATATTTTTACTAAATGAAAACATTTCTTTCAATTTTTTTCTCTTTTTTCGGTTTAAATAGAAACATATGCCAAACATGATGATAACGATATCACGAACGTTTCCACAATTAATCAATACATTTTATTTACATAGTTATAAAGTTAGTATCTTTCAGGATAGATCAGTTAAAATAAATAACTGAAAAATATTTTGAAATTCTCAAATATAATTTTAGTTCGAAATGTCAACATTAGTTCATTTTATATAGAAAATGTATTTAAAATATTCGTTCCAAAACATTTTATATTCATTTTTCGTACTAATAATTTTTGTCCAAGATTTTGGATTTGCTATTAAATTTGTTAATTATGTTGAAAATCAATTCAAAAATACATCAAAATATTTGGCATCAATGAGCCAATGTGAAATACATTTGATAAAAAATTTAACTAATTTAAATTCCTCAAATGAAGAAATAGATTTATTACACAAATACGTTTTATTTTATTCAAATTACCTTCAATCGGCAATTACAATTCAATCAAATAAAATTCCAAAATTAAACACAACTTTTCAACAAAATATTGATGGAGCCATTGAAAGGTTATTTATTCCAAAAAAATATCAAATTTGTAAAGTACTTATATTAATATCAAATCAAATCTTGAGAAATGATTTTCAATTTCTAAATTTTTTGAAGTTGGTAACTGACATTAAATTATTTGTTCGCTCAACAAAATTAACTTTTATTATTTTAGCATTTTCAGGAAATATTAAAAAGTTAAGGGAAACTGACGATTTAATTCATCATATGAACGAAATCAAAAAAGAATGGAATTTATATATGCTATTTAACAGTTTTAATTTTCCTGCTAATATTTATTTATTTTATGCACATTCATCGAGCGATGAAATTCCCTCCCAGATAATGATTTTAAATCAATTTATGAAATATTTATCAAATGACGCTACAAATAATTATAGGATTATATTTCGTCATTTTATTGATAATCTTAAAATAATTGAAGAAAGTGACAAAAATTTAAATATCCGAGATATTTCAAATAAAATTTACTTAAACGATTTTGAAAGATCCATTTTATACGACACTGGTTATTTATATGTTAAATCGTTTGATTACGTTGTAAAAGAATATTATCCAGGATGTCATATGTTGGGGATATTTCCCCATCGCATTTATCATTATAATTGTTTGTTAATTACAGCAGCAATTAAATTAAATTTTACTGTGCAACGTGTAAGTTCTTTAAATATAAAGGCCATTAATTATCATTTGGGCGGTCTTGACACTGAATCAATAGAAAAACATTCCATTTACCTAAATTCAAAAAGAAATCAATTATATCATCCTATGTATGGCATTTTCTTCAGTGATAATGAACAATTTACATTTATTAAATTTATTGATAAAAAGTCAATCCACGTTTATTCAATTATTTTTCTTCCTTTTCAAATTCCAGTTTGGTGTTTAATGATCTTAATTATCATTTTACTAATTTTTGTTACACTATTGTTTAAATATTATGATTCAAAATTTCAAATATTAAATTACCTATTTTCTGTATTGACAATTTTTTTAGAACAAGGTCATTCCATAATATCAAATATTCCGTCAATAAATTTAAAAATAGTTTTTATTTCAATTTTTTTTTTATTAATGGGATTTGTTTTGAGTTCTGCTTACAAAGGAATATTATTTTTATTAATTATTTCTGATCCCTTGCCTAATATGTTTCAAACATTTGAACAATTGGCTTTATATGAATCAAGTATTGTTATATTAACTACGAGTTCTTCAATTTCTCCTTATAATTTTGTAGAATTACAAAAAATGAATTACAACGATCAAAATATCAGTTACGAATTTTATTTTAAATTGCACAATTCAGTGTTCATTAATAATTTTATTAATGATAATACGTCAGTTAAAAGTAATTTAGTAAATGAAAATTTGAAAAGATTTATTCATATTACTCATGGAGATATTTATGAAACTTTATCGCGTATTAAATCAAGGAAATCTATTGTTACCAATAAAGGAAAAATAAATCTGGAAAAAATGTTTTACATATTGGATACTTTTAATATTATAACAAAGTTTGAAAAATATATTGAATATAATTATCCTGATAAATATTACATTGTAAAACAAAGAGAAACTGAGAGCAAATATTCCAAAAAAAATTTTAATCTTATTATGCCCCCTACTAATTTGATGGAAAATTATGAAAATATATTTTTAAGAATTTTAGAAAGTGGAATTCTTAAAATGTGGGAAGAAGGACATAAAAGTATTTTGGCATGGAATTACATGGGGGATGACCAACGTATGAAAACTCGAAAATGGAATCGGCAATATTATGATCAAATAAATACTTTCAAAAGCCTCTACAAACCCAAATTTGAATATAACCCGAAGAAATTAAATGTAAAAAAAATATTCCCTTTTTTAATCATAACTTTTTATATATGTACATTTGCGAGTTTGATTATATCAATTGAAATTTTATTGTGTTATTATTCGCCTAAAATTATTTTTGCTCAGAAAAAACTTATTATGGAGTTTAAGCTCAGAAAAAATCAATTTGATTTAGTGAGAGTTACATTTATAAAATTAATCAAAAGAACAAAATATTAATTGTTATAACTTTAAAAATTTATATCTATGTATATAATAGGCATATTACTTAATTAATCTAATTAAATTAAATACATATACATGTAAAGTATCCTTCATATCATTAATAAAAAATATATACATTAATTGTTATATCTATTATGCATATTATAGGCAAATTATGTTATAGATAATTAAATAAAATACCTACTGTATTACATGCACTGTATCCTTCATACAATTAATAAAAAATATTTTACTAACAAGTACTTGATTTACATTAAACATTTTTTGTCAAATATTGTTAGTTGTGAAATCAACAAAAAAATTTTACCTTAATCTTAATATAATGAAAATCATAATATTAATATAATAATAGGCATATTCGGTATTTTCCTTTTACGTTTCCTTTTACCTTCGCCTACCGGATTTTTTCAATAACTAACACCATCTTGCAATACCGCTCAAATAAGAGGATGCCTTCCTTTTACGTTCGAGCTAATATTTCAAATTTCCCACACTCCAAAGTCATGTTTATCCAGATGGCTTGTTAGATTAGGTTAGGTTAGGATTACAGCAAGGATCACGTACATTCATTCGTATATCAAATATTTTTGTTTTTACCTAACCCATCTTAAACCAATAATTATTCCAAATGATCATTATATTATTATTTGTGTGAATGTAAAGGCTTACAAGGTAAATTTACGAACAAGAGAATTACGAGAAATGGAATGAATTTGCTTACTTCTTATGCAGATTGCAAAGCAAAATTAATATTCACCGTGCCAAATCACCAAAACAGTGAATAGAAACAATTTAAATTGAAATAAAAATAAAAATATAACTATTAATTTGAAGGTATTATCATAAGATATATTAAATCTTTTTCTATTTATCAGATTTAGATAACTAAAAAAGCTTTTATGTAAAGATGAAATATATACAAAGCCAGTAAAGTTGGCACTCTATCTGATATTGTTAATTTGTTATACATATGAAATTTCATTATAGACAATTTTAAATTAATGACAATAAAATGGGTGATCATGTAGTAAATTCTATTCTTATTGGTTTGAATATCCTTTAATTATTGGGGTGTTGTTATTTTGAGTGCGCCTTCTTTTTGGGCGCTGAGATGTATTATTACTAAAACGACAAAGCCATACCATATACAGAACATTCATGTTAGCATTCACCAGTGAATCAAACTTTGGTTTTCAAATTAAGTGAATTTCATTCGAACAATTAATTCGCTCAGATTGGGAATTATTTGGCATTTCTTTGTATTCAAATAATCTTGGAAGTACAGTTGACAATATTTCAATTCTAAGCAAATTTGATTTTGAAAATTGATTAAAAATTGGTAAAATCATTTAAGAAGAACTAATAGTCTTGTTTTAATAATTTTATGTACTAAGCAATTATTATATATCATTCATTGTATAATATGTAGGTAATTCTGTAATCATTTAATTACTATTTCAAAAATTTTATTATAAACAGATGCCGAATACTAATAATTGATAAATTATCAGTGATAATACATTAATAAATGATATAAATGAGAATTCCCAATAGTTTAAGTTTTAAGCAAAAATATTTTTTCATTCAAATCATTAATTTATCCATAAATCATTTACAAGTGAAGATTAAATTTGAATTGTGTAAACGTTGAAAATTAACAAAATAGCTAGCTATTATTTAAATCAATATATACAAAACCAATGATAATAAAACTAATTTATCACTTATTTAATTTAAATCTAAGACAATCCAAATTATAAAAATAAATTAAATTGAGTTAAAAGAAGGAGACTGTGAAGGTGTTCGAAGTGGCCCAAATTCCCATATTGCTCACGAGAACTTCGCCGCTTGGTTTCGTTTCCCAATCCAAATGCTCTGCCCCATTGATAAATACTTGACTAACGGGGTTTTTGACTCCGAGTATTCTCATCGTTTCGTATTTCATCTCGTCCATTCCTAAATAGCGATTATGTTCGACTTCCCCGAGGAAAATCCCGTTTTGGACAAAAAACGTGGCGTAGAAATAAACTTCACTTAACACCGGGTCTTTCCTTATTCCATCGTCGTAGTATAAATTCCCCGTTGCTCTTTCGTTGTCGTCAAGGGCCACAATTAAACCAAGAGGATTCTTCCTTGAGGCCACCGTGTTGATGGCGGGTTCTTGGGTCGGAATCACGTTTCCGCCCCTCAAGTGAAGCGGGATGAAATCCAGAGGAGCGTCAAGTGTCTCAAATTCGAATCTGGTCAAAACCTCGCTGCCATCGTAGTAACTGAAGAATCGAGCATCAGGGAAATATGCATCAACGCTTAAATGATCTTCATCTAAAACGGGAGAAATAAGGAGTCCTGTGAAACAACAATATTTTTAAAGTTAAACCTCTACATTATTAAAATTTGAATTGGACCAAGTTTTTAAATGAAAAAATTGCATTAAATTAAAACTTTCACTTATTAAATATTAATATTAAATATTACCTTAGAAATAGAGAACAATACTTTTAAATTAATAAATGTCATTAACCTGATCCCCACATGAATTGCCGATCAATTCCAATGGCCATTGAGTCTCTGGGGAATTCATGCCAAAGTGGTCTGGCCACAGTTGAGCCAAAAACGCTATGTTTGTAGAAAAGTGTATACAAGTAGGGAAGGAGAGTATAACGAATTTCTAAAGCCTTTCTTGATGATTCCGCCACTGCCTCGCCAAATACTCCAGGATCTTGTTCCTGCGTATTTAATATTAAATTTAAATATAATATATAGTACTTAATTAATTGATAATTACCAACCAGTTTTAATTAAAATTTTGAAACAACAATTTAAATAAAATAATACTATTTACATGGAGTTTTTTTACTTACAATATTAAACTTTCCGTTGTGATTTCTTGCAAATGGATAAAAAGCCCCGAGTTCCATCCATCGTTGACACATTTGTTCCGTTGTATCGCCAATGAACCCGCAGATATCTGGCCCAACAAATGGAATTCCGAATTGGTTGTATTGGAGCGTTCCAATAATCGAATAGTGAAGATTTGTCCAATTTGACCAATTGTCTCCCAACCAATGGCCAATCTAAATGTATTATGCAACATGAAATTAATTTTATGAATATTTTTATAATATTGCTATCCTAATTGTCTTTTTTGTCGTATGGCTATGTTATATCGTTATTTTCGTTATATGAATATCATATCATTTTTGAATATACCCATTTTCCAGAACCAAGAAACGTTGAACGAGATAAAACAAATCCTCGAGAATCCGTCGCATCTTGAACGGCGCTAAAATGCAAAAAACAAATAATTTAATTGTAATGTCAGAAACACTAACATTAAGAGTGCAGAGTGCATAGTTGAATTTATCATTATCATATAAGTTGAATATTAAAATTGTAATTACTCTAGGGTATGCCTTGACTGGAACCAACCATAAAGGTTGTGAGTATTATAATGAAGACCAGCGTACTCGACATGGTCCATGCAAATAGTCTTTTCTTCAATCATTGCGGTATTAACAATACCTAGGGATTTATATGAAAACTTTGATATAACATCAATTTAGCTATATGAATTCTAAATTCTATAAATAATATCAATATGTTTATAAAAATACAATTGAGATAATTAGGATAATCTGTTCTAAATAAAATAAAATAATAATAATAAACATACTTATTATTTTTTTATAAAATATGTAAATGATAATTTATTATTTACTTGGAACATAAGGTGGATTATTCCATTTGTTCACTTCACAGCCTTCGATTGAATCTCCATGGTCAAAATTGGCTGGTTCATTCATGTCCTTTATAACAGATTTTTAAGTCAAAAACGTTTAAAATAAGGAAAATTTTATATGTTAAAAATAAGCTTCGTTGGTTTTTCTTACAATCCATAATCCATCGAAGTCAAGAAGTTTTTTGAATTTTTGGATCAAGTTATACCACCACAATCGTGTAGTTAATTTTGAAAAATCTGGGAAATACACCGGCCATTCCATGTCACCTGGCCAAACACGGCCCTATAAATGGAATGCTTATAATTTCTTTTTTAGGTTTTTTTAAAGATATTTTAAATTGATCCAACTTATACAAATGTTAATTATTTTTACAAACTTAAACACATGATTGATTTAGTTTAATTGCTTACAGTCATCGGTTCACCGTTGCTCTTTTTAATCCAAACGTCTAATTCCTGACCTTTTGAAAAATAACAATGAGAATAATAATGAAAAAAAATTTAAGGGCGGATGATTACGATTAAACTTTTATATTACCAGAGTCAAATGCATCATAATTTTCTTGATTAATTGCTATTGCAGGATCCTATTGAATTTGGAATAATTTTCCGTTGCAGAATTAAAGTATTCATATGGTTTATGTAATTTGATTTCATCTAATGTGTATTTCAATTAAGTACCAAAATCGTCATGAATTTTATTCCTTTTTCTTTGAGCTCTCGGATATAATCAGAAATATTAGGAAATCTTTCTTCGTCCACCGTAAAGTCCATCTTTTAAATTATTCCATTTTTTTGTAATTATAATGAATATTGCTATAAAGTATTAGGTATATTTTACCTGATCTTGCATGACGTCAATGTCAAGATATTGAACGTCCTAATTAAAAAATGCCAAATAATTCATTAAAATGCATTTATTTTATATTGAATATAAATAATATGACATACAACGTTATAAATGTACGACGAAATATTACATGAGGGATGTTGTATTGCGCAGTTCTGTCAACCGTTTCTTTGAGAATTTCAATGTTATCATATCCATATCTGCAAAGTTGAAATCCAAGTGCCCAATAAGGTGGAATGTGGGAACGTCCAACTGCCTAATTTTTTAATTGTATGAAGATGTAACATTAAACTAGCATTTCAACCTTCTTTCATCATGAACGTTCAACGTTTTATGTGTTAAGATTCCATACTTGCGTAAATTGTTCTACAACAGATTCGGGGGTTGGTCCAAGGAAGAAATACATGTCAAGGATTCCACCAATTGTTCTATACACAATCCCTGGGGCATTGGTCATTTCAAATTCTAAATGAAAGAATATAAATTATGTATATACACATATCACTTAAGTACAGTATAAACTTAAGTATTAGTATAAAATATCTGTAATGTACACATAAAACATTAAACAATCAAGAATTTTTGATGATTCAATATATATTTGAAAATCCTTAACATAATTCACATTGATACACAAATTTTATCCTGAACAATAGTGTTTAATATTTAATCACCTTGTGCATTTGAATTCACAATCGCAACCGAATGTACGTTTCCATGAGTTTCGAGAACGGTGTAGTAAGGCTGAGCTCCGTACATATTTGCGTTTCCCTTTAGGAATTCAAAAGAAAAAAACCAAATACATAATATAGATAAATATGCAAAAACATACATATGAATAAACAAAATCCATAGTTTATATAACTATCGCTTTCTAACTAATCTACTATACTAAATAAATAGATGAATAGTAGTGTAAGCTTATTAAGAATGTGATTATACTAGGTATATTAAATGTCAATTAGATTTTACAGCAGGCGGTTGATCGCGAGCAAAAAGGGCCCATCTCCTCCGATTATCAAGATCGTGTTTAAAAGTGTGTTGTTCGTTCTCGCCGATTCCGTACACAGCAGTCGACGGTAATGTAGTCGCGATTTGGATAAATTGGTCAGCGAAGATGAATCCTCCCAAAATGGAATCAAAGAGAGTGATGCCTGAACTTCTTCTGATGATTCGAAAAGAAAAAACGGGGTCATTTGAGACGACCAATTCGTACAAAGGATTCCCATTTCCCCCCGTAGCTGGGTTGATCGTCATGGGAACTTCCCACCGATCTTTGTCAGCGTCAGTTATCTATATTAGTTACTTTAATTAGCTTAATTTGCCATTTTCAATGTCTGTTTAAATAAGTTTAATTTAATTCTAAATGAATCTAGTGATGTATATTAGATCAATTGAATTTTGAACTTTTATATAAAAGATAAAAAGTTTGTTACTTTAATACGAAGCCGATAATTTGATTCATAAAAAGCTTCAAAAACTAGATTTTCAATGTCACCTCCAAACATTGAACCAGAAGAAACTTTTTGTAGATTCACTCTGAAATGTAAGAAATCAAAATTAATTATTAATTTAATCATAATTAAGCTTTATTCTTTATTGGATTTTTAGGTTTAAAAAATAAGATTCATAAATCATAAGTTAAAGCTAACCTAAGACCGTTTTGTGTGTTATTTGGCGTCCCAACCATTTTGTATCCATAATTATCTGGTACATAGCACCAAGGCGTGTTTCCTTCGTCAGTTGATGGGCACCACTCGCAGCCTCTTGAAAGACATTCTTCTTCAGAGGCGTCTTTATCCGGATGGCAATCCACGCGAAGTTCATCCTCCCTGCACCCCTGACCCAATACTAAAAGGCAGATGGATAAAACAAACATAAATTAAGAATTTAATCATTAGTTAAAAATGTTTATTAAGTATAAAGATACATATTTACTTCGTAGATCATTAGGAATATTCCACAACACTTTCTCCAAATTTCTCCAATTACCTCTATCAAGAAAATTGGAGAAAGACACACTTTTGAGAAATTGATGGTATTAATTACATGTTACATGTTAATTAATACCATATGTATTATAGAATTTAATCCAATGTGTCGATTAATCGTTAATATTGAAATGTAATTACCTGCCGATAAGATTAAAAGTACGATGAAAAGCAACTTCATTTTGCCCAATAATATGTAACGTGATCACTTCTAAGAGTGAACGTTGAATAAAATTCATATTTCTATTTATTTCATTATATTGGAAGTTATATCTATTTATTTTGAAACAGGATGAACTGGATCAAATTTAAAAGGGGGTTAAGATAAACTGGAACTATGCTGTTACATTTAAAGCTCCCTGTTCTCTATCCCTTGATAAAATACTTATATACTCTAAATGCTCCTTTAGAGCGCGAGGCATCTATTAGAACGCGGGGGTCTGGGAGATTTTTTACAATAGAACGCGGGTCTCTAATAGAACGCGGGTATTTAATATAACGCATGCCAACTATGTATTTTACCGTCTTACGTTTAGAATTAAAATGAAACACGTTCATTTACACCAATCCCTTAATTATTTATGGTTTTAATCTTCCTTTTTGTCATTAATTGAGTTATTTTAATTATTCATTATGGTAAATATGAAATAAAAACAATTTTATGGCATAAATTAATAATAAAACGAGGGTCTCTATTTGTTTTGGGGGGTTGGTGGATTTTTATAAAAGAACGCCGGGGCGTTCTAAAGGAGCATTTAGAGTAATTGAATTAGCATACCTAGTAAGTTTACGCTAATGAATTATGAAGGAGGATAATCGATGGTCCATTGAGCAATTAATTTTGACACAGATCGCCATATCGTATAAAAGGCTCAGACAAATTTGACAAGGGCGAAGATAATTAATATTTACATAAAATGGTTAGATTTACCATGTACCAAAGTATCTACGTTGAACAAAATGTTAAGTTTATTTGTAAAGAGTCCTTGTTATTCTCAAAATAATATACATTATAATCTTATTATATTTTTATCAACTTTTAATTGTCATTTTTTAAGAAATATTTTATGTTAAAATGTAAATCCAAATAGTTTCAATTTTTTGATACACATGATTAATTTATATATGATTTGGATATAAATTGGTATATTCTATTTATTTACTTTTAAAGGTTTAAATTTTAAGTATTATTTATACAGGGTGAGTCTAAAATTGGTCCCCTTTCTCCATCGCATATAACATAATGAAGAGATATAGAAATCTTTAAATATGAGTGTTCGATGGGCAATGTATTAAAAAGGTATAGAGCAAACTATAAACTATAAATGTTTCAACGCTTGGAGAATTAAAAGCAGCCATCATTGAGGTTTTTGATGAAATCCCGGTTGAAATTTGCCGAAGAGCGTGTGAAGCTGTCGAAGGTCTGCAGCTTTGTATTGAAGCGAATGGAGCCCAAATTTCAAATTTTGCATCAAACTCTTTCCTTCTTTTTTCCAACTCCAGACATTCAATGCACCAACTCAGCCCGTTTTCTTGAGCCGACCCTTTGAAGTCAAAAATGACCAAACGGGTTTCTTTGTCTTTTTCCAACTTCTCCAATCGTTTCTTGTAAACTTCAAATCCCCCATCGAGTTTCTCAAAGATCAATTGGGACGATTTGGAAAATGACATATCAAATGTTTTTATATACTATTATCATATAATTTAAACAATTTATAGTAAAAAAGTAATATGATTAAATTCAAAAAATTGTTATTTTTAGTATAATGTAAATATTTAATTTTATCTTTTATTAATTAGTGAAAAACAAAAGGTTTCTATGAATTACATTTAAAATGTTGAATGGTTGAAAATGTTAATATGTTTCAAAAAATGTTTCAATGACTAATAAAATAAGAAAGCGAACGAAAGGGTTTTAGGATTTTAAATCAGTTTTAATTTCGTTAGAAATGTTTTTAGTGACAGGTTCGAGTCTTTTCCTCATTTTGTGAGGAAGATTCATCGAGGCGAATTTCATCTTTGCCCAAATCCCCAGACACATCCTTTTTAACCGAATGTCTTTATTTTCCTTACAAGCCGCATCGTATTCTCTTCTAAGAATTATCTTCGCATCGTGCAAATATCCGCGTTGGATCAAACTGAGCGAAGCGTACAAACGACAACGGACAGCAAGTTCAGAATCCCCAAGACGCTCAGCGACCATCAACTGACGCCATGAAGTTCGACCCGCTTTCTCGGCCTTTAAAAATTTAACCATAAAATGTTATAATTAAAACTATGTTAAATAATTCAAGCTAATTGTTAATTAATTGTTAAATGTAATTTATTATTACAAATGCGTCGGAGGCGTCTCCAAGAGAAGAAAAAGCCCCGCCGAGTGTCGACATCCAAGAAAGAACATATTCCAATCCTTGTCTTTCTCGCATGTACCAATTGACTATGGCATTCCTAAAATATAATTGTTTTAATTAAATTATTGTATTAAATCCTTAAGTCTTTTTTAGTAAATCAATATAAATTATATCCTAATATAAATTAAACGGTTTTAATTATATTTAAATACTTAATAAGTGATTAAAATATTACCCAGGAAAATCTACAAATTGTCTTGAGGGAGGGACAAGAAAGACTTGGACGTTTTCGCAACTTTGGTTTGGCCCGCAAAAGATTTTCCTAAATTCGGTCGACCGCTCCAATTCTCCACAGACCCAACCGAAGAAGGCGGAATTGAAAGTCAAAATTCCGTCTTGGACACCGAAATAAAAAAATTCCTCCTCAGTTCCGCTCCAGCTCTTGCCCTGAAAGGTTGTGTAAAATAAGTGTCAATAAATTAATTTTAATTTAATTACAAATAAACTCAATTAAAAGTTTAAACATTGTAGTTATAAAACAGTAAAAATTAAGTGTGGTTGTTAATTTAAATGCAACTAAAGTTAAAGGAAATCAATGAAAGTTGAAAGTGACTGGAAAACGGAAAATGGTAAGTTAAAATTTATAATCTTACAATTTGGATATTCTCATCGTGGTTAACTTCTTGAATTGAGAACTTTGAAGGTGTGATATTTAAAGTTAATTGTCGAATCGGAAGATCATTAACCATCATTTGTCATTTTCATTCCGATTTTCCGGAAAGTGAAGAGTTGAAAAGTGAAAATGATTTTCACCAATATCCCGCAAAATATTTAAAACTCGGAACTTGATTTAGCCTTAAAGTTTACAAGTTTTTATTTGAGGCACATTGAGAAATTTGACATGAAAAAGGCACGGAAAAAGTTAACGTTTTTAAAATTAAGACCTAAAATAATCAAGAACGACAATCTTCATTAGCTAATGTTTTATTTAATTCTCATAGGCTATATAATATACTTACATTTTAATATATATAATTACATTTTAAATACAATTTTCTAATTTTTACATAATATTTAACAATTATTTTATTTATTTAATTTAATATTTTGGTCATTTGCAGTGAATTTTAATTAAGATTATTATCTTATTTACGGGGATGCATCGGTCTTGGTATGTCTGGTCTTGGGGGTCGATGTTCGAAAGTTTTCATTGGCCTAAACGACGATTTGAAATTGTAATGTCCATTTGATGTTTCATGAATTTGCTCATTTCCGTTTATTCGACCAAATTCAGATTTTTCTCTTTCTCCCATCCTTCCCTTGTCAATTTTCTTTTCATGGATTCTTTCAGTTCCACGTGATCTTAAATGATTTGAAAAATGTTCTCTGCGTTTCATTTCATCTTTACTTTCGTACAAACAATTAAATCTTCCACTGTCAGTAAGGAGATTTTTCCATTCGCTTTCCCTTGGGGAAAAAGGATCAATTTTGGGTCTTCTTGGTGAAGTTAATTTTCTTCCGAAGAAATCGGAAGACGGAACTTCCCAGATGAATCCTTTTGGAGATAGATGATCTCTGTAGTCGAGTAATGTGGAAATTCTCGGATTGTCATATCCATATCCACGACCTGTATTGCGAAAAATTGGTTCATCCCGGCGGTCAGTGAATTCAAATCCTCTTTGTTCCAACTCCTTTTCTATTCGGATCACTTTATTTGCATAATGACCAGCAAATCCACCTACAAATGTTTTTAGATGAATTAAAGTAAATTAACAACTAATTAACACAACTCATAATCAAAATTAAACAATTTTAAAATAAATATATTAATTAGTGAATTAATTAAATAATTATTAAGAATTTGTATTAATTACGTCTATGTTTCTTTATCTGAGTTCTCTTTTGGTCAAATGGTGATTTGTCCTTCTTTAGATATGAATTAATGAGATGTTTTGCGGGGAAGATTTTTCCTTCAAATGGAAACTTATTGGTCACAAGTCCCCAATGTTCGTTAACCATTTTCTTTCCGTTTCTCACTACGTTGGTCATTTTGTCATGAGTCTTTTCCTCTGACTCTAAAGGGACCAACGCTGTTGGGAATGGCAAATCACGACGATGCAAACAATCAGCCGAATCACGACGTATTTGAAGTCCGGGCTTTTTATTATGATGACAATTGCGATTTCCTTCTCCGGACCCTTTGTCCTAATTAAACAAGTTAAAGATCATGTTTAAATACAAAGTTAAATATGTAAATTGTAAGTCAATTTTTATGTCAAGTTAGTTAAAGGTTAGTTAATTTAATGTTAATTTAATGTTCACTAAATGTTTTACCGGTTTGACCTTACTCCGATTGTTGATTGTTTTCTTGGACCTCGTCTTTGACATGATCTTTTTGGTCGTCCCGTTCTTAACTTTCTCAGTTTGCTTGAGTCGAAGTTCAAATAACGATCCGGTGATTCCGTCGTCGATGTCGTTGAGGAGATCGAGGGAAAAAGTCGGTCTGAGTGATAAGTTGTCCGATGAACATTGCTTTCTCATATAAGCCCATGCTTCGTCCACATTTTGCTTGTCTCGCTTGTTTTGAATGAATTCCGCTACGGGGTCAAATCCGTCGACAATCCCAAGGGTCACATCATCACAGGCAATGTTGGACCCGTCGTTTGACATAAATAAGGTAATAAGTTTAAATTGTGAATTTGATAATTAAAAGTTAATTTTAACTTTGTTCAAAACTGAATTATTTAATAGGATTCAAATCTTCCATCGATAATTTTTTCATTTTTTTAAGTTTGTGAAATTTTTTTGTTTCCAAGATTTAATTTTTTTGTTTTGGGTAATCGAAATAAGAAAAAATAAATTGAAAAAAAGATGTTTCCATTGTAATCATGGGTGAAAAACCTGACAATTGCTATAAAAGAAAGTTAAATCTATAATATGATACAAAAGTATAAAATAAAGTAAAAGTTAAATATTTTAACTATGAAACTAGATATGTCAATATACTACATTATGTAACAATGTAACTAATTGACGAAATTAATGACAAATTATATTTGATTAACGATGAGGTAAATTATTAAAAATCCATTTTAGAAATCTCAAATATACGAAAGAGCGCTCCTTTATTAAAAACATTTAACCAGGTTCGATACAATTAACATTCTCAAACATCTCAAACTATAAATTGACTATTAAGTAATTACATAAAAGTTAATCCCAAATTAACCATCATTTAACACATTTAACATAATTGACATTTACATTTAACAAATAACACAATTTAATAGTCAACAACTTAATAAACAGCGATTCGAAGTTTTACATTGACAAGAATGGAAAAGTTGGAATAAATTCTAACATAAATATGAATTCTAAATTCAGTGAAACTTGTAATATCAAAGATTTATAAGAATTCCATAATTAAATATTGATGTGATGTAAAAAGAGGTAATTTGAAGGTAATTTGAAGTTAATTTGAATGATTTTTTGGATTCAGTCTGTGTGTTCGTGTTGAGCTTCCGCTTCCCTCCACGTTGTTCGAACGAGTTCGATCATTCGTCTCCACATTTCTGACTCGCACAAATAATGACCCAAGCAGAAAATGATGAAGATCCAAGCTACGAACAACCAAATGTCCATTTCTTCCTTCACCACAGAAGGTAGCGGGCCTTTGAAATCGCTCGATGTCACGTTCAAAACCTCCTCGCTTTTTAAATCTAAGGATTGCATAAAATTAGCGAAAATAATCCCAATTAAGCTAATTATACAATTACATTCACTTTACTTAACTAATTAACAAACTTTAAATACTTCTGTAAATCAGCTAATTAATTATACTAATTAATTATACTAATTAAAAATGTTTTCATTTGTACCGGTATATGCTTGAATATATTCTGCAAATTTGGTGAGTGTAAAAATAGTGTCGTTGAATTTCGATACAATTTTTCCATTATGGAAAAGAAGAATCTGTAAAATAGAAAAGACATTCAGTATCGATTACAAAAATAAATTCGCAAACATGATTGCAAATGGTAAACGAGTTAAACGAAAGTTAAATTAAGTTTATGTCATATTAGAAGAAATTATATTTTGTTTACAGAAGGGACTGAAACGATTCCAAAGTAAGTGTTAATTGATGGATGTAAAACGGAGTCGAGGGCGACTGTCCGAAGCGAAGGAAATGCTCTTGGTAAAGCATTGTAATGAGGAGCTCCTTTGGCCGAGAATGGACACCATGGAGCATAAAAGTAAACGAGTGTGCAATTTGATGCCGTTCCACGATTCTTCACTCCGTTATTGACATAAAGGAGGTTTTGTAACAAATAACTCGCATTTACAATCTAAAAACAATTTCATTTAGTTACAATAATCTCATTTACAATTAGTTTAATCTCATTTAGTTAGATAAGAATATCATTAGCTGTATGCGGAAATAATAACACTAAAAAGTAATATTTAAAATGTTTTATAATAATATCTATTATAAAATTATATTAATTGTAATTGTATTTATTTATATTAATGTAATTACCTCCACCATCGGTTTTAATTCCAATTTCTCCAAAGTCTCATTGTTATCTACAGTGTAATTGACGAGTGTTTCTTGTAATGGGAATTGTGGGGTTTTAAGACAAGAAACTTTGACCCGGTACGACTTCGTCTTCGTTCCTCCTTCCACAACTCGGAGTTTTGCATGAAGCGGAGATTCGTAGACGGTCGAAAGGGCCGTGACAGTGTTGGAATTTTCTCTTGGGCTCCATTCCCTTTTCCTCTCCTTCTTCTGATTCCATTGGAGTTGTAAGATGCTCCGTTTGATCTCACGTTCGATGTCAGCTTCGCTCTCAACCTCGATCGTCACTTCATTGTCGTCAGATTCATCATTGACTTCATTAGCCTGGAGAAAAATTCCCATGTGTTAATTATATAATAAATTATAAAATGGAACCATATTAAAATTAAATGATAAATGCTGCTTGTAGAGCAGCAAATGTTAATTTAGTTAGCAAATGTATAAATTAGCAAAATTATCATTACACAGTGTAGTGACAATTTCATAATATTCGTAATTTCTTAAATTATAAATTACTTTAAAGTAGGAATTAAGAAGAAATTTAATATTCCTTTCAAGTTTTAATTTAATTAAATCAAATTCCTTTACCTTTACATTATTTTCTTCAATCTGCTCGGTCACTTTAATGCCGTTTAATAAAAATGAAAGTAGAGAAGTTAAATAAATTAATTTGTGAAAATTGATGAGGTCCATGATTTGAATTCTGGCTGAGGGAGATCACATGATGTTGGGCCAATGAGAATGGATCGCTTGGGGGCACCTCGGGTTTGCTCTTGCTCACTCTCATTCTTCGCTCGGATTTCATTGTGGAAGGAAGTCAGAACGATCAGGCAAACCGGCGTGCAACTCCTTCCAAACAATCGTAAGTAATTTGACCATTTAAACACCCTGATCCTACTTGACCTCTTACTCGACCTCTGACACTCGGACCCCAGCCCCTGGTAAACCTATACGCACGAGGGCAATCACATAATTTTCATTATTCGGGCGGTTCGGAAAGGACGCCACGGGCTCCACGGCGCCGCCATGCTCCCCCACACCGAACTTCCTTTATCTCATAATTAACATTCTCCCTCCGTTAATTTTACATTTTATAATTAATAGCGAATTTAATTATTTCCGCAATGAGCTGATAGTAATTATTTTGAATTTGGTTTGGGGACAGGAAAATTATCGAGAGCTTGGTGGAAATTGAGTGATTGGCAGCCACGGCTGCATCGACCAGATCGACCGCGTCCTCGTGGTCAAATTCAAGTAATTATAATTATATTTTCATTAGACCTTATCAATTTACCTTACCAATGTTTCATGCTTATTATTATTATTTGTTTTAATTAACATTTAAACTAATTCCTCAATTTCAGGATGGCTGAGGAGAACTCGGAGGCCGCCAATGCGGCTGTGGCCGAACTCCAACAAGATGGGATTTCTCATCAATATGATCAGAGCGTGTTACTCCCAGACTTCTCGGAGGTCATGGGTCAGGAGATGGATCCCAATGAGTCATATGAATACGAAGCTTGGGACTTGGAATGTCTTGACCCCGAGTTTGCGTGTTATTCTTCGAACAACACAAATAAAGAGAATGTGAACACAGGGGAGGGAAACCAAGTGCCACAGCCACAGCTAGCACAAACTCCCAATTTGTCGCTTGCTATTGCCTTCCCCGAAGAAAGAAAAATGGAGATCCAAGAACCTACATTAACAACCTATAGAAAAATTGTTAATCCGGCACATATACTGGTTAAAGCATATTGATATTAATTATTAACAATTATTAATTTAAATCAATTTAATTTATTAATACAATGTTAATAATAATTAATCCACTAATTTCGCATTTATTTATTTACAGAAAATGATGCATTTGTTTGGCATTTCGGCCCAGCCCAAAGTCACTGACGTTATAAGGACAATGTACAATCTCGAAAAGATGACCGTTGAGGACTACAAAATTTGCAGTCAGGAAGACCTCAAAAAATACATTTGGTATTTGGAAAATAAGTTATTTTATATATTTCAAATTGGATCAAACTTAAATTTTAAAGATTTTTATAATTGCCATTAAATACAATAATATTTTGTGGAAGCTGGTTGTAAATTGTAATAATGGAATTTTTATTTTTAGCAATCTTTATTTTCTCACCTCGAGGCAACAGAAGGCAGTCTTAAAGATTCGGAAAGAAATTAAAGCGAAAGAAGGGAAAAATCACGACATTCTCAGTGCCCTCTTATCAGAAAACAATCGGTTGACTGAAGTAAATCAACAATTAAGAATGGTATGTTTAAAAAATGTTTACTTAAAAACTAAAAAATTCTATCCTAACACAACATCGAAAAATAAATTCATAATGTTAATTAAAATATTTATTATTCGTCGAACTAACAATGAAATGATTTAAAGTTAATTTATTTTATTTTCCTTCTTCAGGATAACGTGAAAGTTGAGAACGCCTTTAAAATTGTCTCAGCTTCTTTGGCCCAAGAACGGGATGAATTTAGAGCCGACAAGTTGGTGTATATGCAAACTGATTATTTCAATGATCAGCGCCAAGCTCAACACAAATTGGAAATTGAACGACTTCTAAACAACATTACCGTTTTGGAAGGGAAATTGAAGTCCCAAAATAATTCCATTCATTCCTACGATTCACAAATCTACAGTTTGCAACTTCGATTGGCACGCTATGAAGAAGTTGAAGGATTTGTCCCACGTCCCACTGAAGTTGAATTCTTACGTCCAACTAAAAAAGTCAAACGAAAGGGGAGGAAGAAGCATCGTCGTCGTTCGGCTTCATCCGAGGATTCGGAATTGGACAACATGGACAAGAGTTTGCTGGTCAAACCTGTTGACAAGAAGGACGAGGATTTGTTGGTTGTTAGCAGCAGTGAGGATGAGAGTACTCTCATTTCAAGAGGGGCTGAAATTCCAATTCCACTTGAAGAAAGACAAGCTGAGGAACAGCAGAAATTACGAGAAGTTGATGAGGAAATTGAAGCTAATGAAGACGGACAGGGAACTGAAGTTGACCAAGAAGCAGAAGAACAAGAGGAGAATAAAGAAGAAGTGTCAGGGGTGAAGAAAGAACAGGGTAATGTTAATGACATGGAATATATTAACACTGTTAATAATTTGAACAACATTGACTATTTCTACAATATTACAAATTTGACCAATACGAATTATTTGAGCGATGGGGATGATTTGAACAATATTGCCAATTTGGAAGACGATGGGGAAGAAGTGAGTGAAGTGAATGAAGTTACCAAAGAGGAAACTAAAGAAATTGAATCTCCCCCTGTTGCAAAAATCCAATTTGGTGATGCTATTTCGATTCCTTCAGAGAAAGGCAAAGTGGAAGTTGAGAAGGATAATATTGAAATGGTGAATTTGGGTTCTTCATCCGACGAGAGTGAGCATACCAGGTTTCAGAGGCTTGAAACACCTGCATATGTAAAGAACTGGATGGAAAGGAACAAAAAAAAAGAAGAACGTAGGGGACTCAATTTGTCAGACGACGACGATTCCGATGCGGAAATCCCCGGGTCGTTCAATCACCCAAGTGAAGTTAACCTACAAAAAGTGCTTGAGAAACATAAAGAGGATTATGATAAACAATATGCTGAGACATTGCTTAAGGCTCAATTAGAACTAGCACTTGAGATCCAATTGAATGAAGAAAGGGGAGGAAATGAAATTGGAGATTTTCAAAAAGTTCAACAAATTGATGAAATTCAAAAACTTGCGTCACAAATCATCCAAAGAGAAGCTGAGATTGAAGAAGCTGGGATTGAAGAAGCTACGAGTGAAGAAGATGAAGAATCTGAGGAAATTGACGGAGAAGCTGAGGAAATTGAAAATGCAATTGCAGGAGATCTTGAAGAAGAAGGAGAAATTGAAGAAAATAGGGCAAATGAAGGAAATGATAAAATTGGGAATTGTGAAGAAATTCCTACAGCTGTCCTTCGTTCCAACCCAATTTTAAATCAATTGTTGGAACAGGAGCCTTGGGTGAATCCAATAGGAGGAATTGGAAATATTGAAGTTGTTCCTGGGAATGGTGAAGTTGTGTTTGATAGGATTTCTCCACCTAAAAGAGAACTTCGATTGACCAAGGAGCGAAATGAAGAAATTGTGAGGAAAGCTAAAGAAGCTGAAGCTCTTCTTCTTGCACATGAAGCAGAAAAATTTCAACTTGCTAAGCCTAAACTTCATTACAATATGAAAATGATTGCTCCGATCAAGAAGGACGAAGTTAAAGTAGAAGAAAACAAGAAAATGGCTGATCCTGAAGCTGGGCTTTATGAACATCCTGGAAAGAAAGTGAGGATTTCGCATCGGAGGAAACAGGAACTGGCTCCAATTCCAGTTTGGGTTGATACGAACATTGTGGAGGTAAATGAAAGCAATGAAGTTCGAATGATTCGAGATGTTGATAGAGAAGTTGAAATGATTGCGGAAGTGAAAAAGGTTAAAGAGGTCAAAAAGGAAGTTGAGGTTGTGAGCGGAGTGAAAAATGTGAAGGAGGGGAGCGGGAAAGGACGTGGACGAGGACGACCTCGGAAGAACCAAAATCCTCAAGCTGAGTCAGACAAAGTGAATGAGAAGAAAAAAGAGAAGAATGAGAAAAAGAAGAGAATTTTTCCTGGAGAGGAACTTCAATATAGTGACAATGTAAAAGTTGAAAAGACTGAAAAAGATGTAAAAGTGGAAAAGAGAGAAAAAGATGAAAAAGTTAGAAAGAATGAAAAAGCTGTCAAAGAAGAAAAAGGAATGGAGGAAAATGTTAAGAAGGAAGTCAAAGACATAAAGAAGGAAAAAGAAGAACGGGACGAAGGGGAGATTTCTGATTATGAAGATCTCGTGGAATTTTCTCATAAGCGTAAACGTCGTCAAAGGATTCTTAAAAAGAAACGTCCCAAGATCCTCACCGAGAGCGGAGAAGATGGAAAGGATGGAATGACGGCGAGGATGAGAATGATGGCAGAAGAAGGCGTTAAATTGAAAACTGACAAGATCAAGATGAAGATCCATGTGAGGGGAAGGAACAAATCACCTTCTTCGTCGTCCTCTGGAGACACTTCTGGATCAATGAACCCTGTGGCTAAGGCAATTATTGCTAGGGGAAAAGAAATTGCTGCCAAATCATCTAATGAGGCTGTTGCTAAGGATCAGTCTGTTGCTAAGGATCAGTCTGTTGCTAAGGACCAGATGTCTGTTGCTGAGGGAGTTGTTGTCAAGAACGAAGTCAAGGTGAAGACTGAAGTGAAAGAGGACGAAGATGTCGAAATGGCCCCGTTGATGGTATGGGAGAAAAAGGTCATTAAAAAAGAAGCTGAGGATTTAAATGAAGAAGTTGAATTGTTGAAGTCAGAAGAAGAAGAAGCCGCAGGAAAGAAAATGTTTTTGACACTTAGATTAAAACTAATGAAGGCTAAAACTGAGGAGGAAAAATTAGTTGCGGAAATTGAATTGGAAGAGTTTAAAGAAAATGCAGCTAAGAAGAAAAGACTCCATTTGACTCGGAGCATCAAACAAGCGAATAAAGAACCTCCAAGTCGAATTGAAAATCCGGGAGTGATGATAGGAATGACCAATGAAGTCAAATTGGTTAAGTCAGAGAAACCTGAAATCATTCAACCCAAGACTGAATCCAAAACTGGGATTAAATCCGAGGCTGAGAAATCCATGGGAGTTAAATTTAATGAAATTTCAACTCAGGAACTTTCAAAAGAAGAACTCCAACTTATTAACTTGCTTGCATACAAACCAGCTATCAAAGAAGATGATAAACTAAATGCTGAGAAGATAAAACCTGCGAGAGAAAAAATTGGCAAGGTCCAACAACCATCAATGTTGAACCAAAAGGCGAAATCTGAAGCGGATTCTCCAAAGAAGATTGGTGTGAAGAGAAGTGTAAGTGAAATGATTGGAAGTTGCAAACCTGAAATGGTTTCAATCCCAGTTGAACAAATCCTTCGTCATGGATTGAAGCCAAAGGTCAATTTGTCATCTTCTTCCTCGTCTGGTTCTTCGACTTCTTCTGAGGATGAAGAAAGCAAATCAAGTGGAAATCTAAAATCATCTTCTTCAACTTCTTCTCTTCTTCCGATCAATCGAGATGGAGCCGAAATGGATCAATGCAGAAGAGTCTTTAAACAACTTTTGAAGATGGGTGAAAACGAATTGAAGGATATTGAAAATATTCCACCAATGAATCCATCAATTTTGGCAAAGTAAATTAATTATTATTTTCATTTTTTTAATACTTACAGTATATGACATTATTGTGAGTTATTTTATAATATGAATAATATAATTATATAATGAGAATAATGACTGATATTATTGCTATCAGATCATACCAAATTATGTGTCTTATTGTGTTTATGGAGAAGCAAAAAAAAATTCAAAAGTTTATTTAACTAAACAGAAATAACTAGGGAATCAGTCAAAAACATTAAATCGAAAATGATAATTTTTGATTTTATTCGAATAGTTCAAAAAATTAATGATTATTTTACCTATGTAACCAATGTAAATTTGAATCTTGCATAAGACCAATAAGACATAATTTGGTATGATCTGATAATTAATTATAATTAAGGTAAATAATATTTACTTTGTTTTTTAGGATTGTTTTCGAGAAGTTGATCATTGATTGTAAAGGAGCTAAAGTTGAAACATCGAAAGAAGAAGAATTCAAAGGGATCTCATTAGTTGGCCAGAAATTGGTCAATATTATTCGTCGGTTTGGAGAAATTTATCATGACAATAAAGTTTCCCTCTTGGAGACAATCAATTTCTTTGTTAAAAAAATAGTCATTTACCAGCCCCACATGCTTGTAAGTTAAATAAAATTAAGATTTATTATATGGATATAATTATTTTATTTAATTTAAAGTTAATTATATTAACTAATTTTAACCAATCTTGGTTGCTAATTATTGTTTTTTTTTATTTTAGTTGCAGGAAAAAGCTAACAAGTTAATGGGTCGATTTTATGGAGCTCTTTGTCGTCTGAATCAAGATCCCAAATTTGCTGTGGATTTAATGATCAAATGTCTTTACTTTCAACCTGTCAATGGAACTTCTCTCATCTTCGGATTCATCTGTGCATATCCAGAACCTCTCACTGTCTTACATTATTTAAGTAAGCTTTATTTTAAAATTATTTGAATATAACTAAAGTGGATTAAATATTAAATTTAACTATAATTAGTAAAATACAAGATAGATTTATCATTTTATATTTATTAACCCTTTGAATATGCTTTAAATGAAAAAATATAAATAAATTTTATGGGAGTAAAACTTAAATTTCCAAGCAGAACTATGGAATTTTGTATATTTAATAGTGGCCTCACTTCGGGGCCAGCCCAGAATTTGGAAAGATTATTTGCGGCCCCATTGTGGGGTCAAACCATATCAAAGGGCTAATTACATTACAATAGTTAAAAGATAATTAATTTATGATTTATTTGTTTAGTTGATGGTCCGAAGCAGCTGCGAGAACGCTGTTTGATCTATTTCTTAACCAATCCACCGACGAATTCAAAGAGTGGAACAATTGGAGAACTCAGGACTTTGATCAACAAGGCCCTGTCACTTCCTTTCTATGATGAAACGTTTGCTCAATATCGCGATGATCTCTTGGAGAAGATTAAAGGTCCAATTTAATTCATTATTATTATTTAATCATTTATTTTATTCAAAATATAGTAAAGTTTACTAATTATTGTTTTAATTTTCTTTAGCTCTGCCTGAAAGTGCAGTTGAGAAGGGTAAAGAACTGAGGGAGCTTTTGTCATTGACGTTGATCCAAGGCGGAGAAGTTTTATTTGAATGTTTCCTTCCAACATTCCAAAACGTGTTCGCTGCTTGGCATAAAGAAGAAATTACCAATTTGGCATTCACAACCTTTGTTGAAGCAATTGGTAAAAAAGGATTTTGAACTAATGACTAAATTACTCTTTATTCTTATATGACCCATTCCCACTTGACATCTTATATGTTAAATGCTAATGTCAAATATTAATTTTCGGTAATTTAATATTATTTTTCCTTTTTCAGGACAAGCTTTGTGCGATTCGACCCAAATGACCAAAGTGGAGAAAACTTTGATGCTCGTTCGAAGCTTAGAAAATAAGACTGAGGCTAAAAGCCGTGTGGACCAACTCAGTAATTTACAATATTTTAATTCTTAATCTTAATAGACTTAATAAATTAATATTTAATGAAGGTTGTTGGTAAATTTATATAATTAACTTACTTATTTAACTTTACTTATTCTTAGGTGGTTTCGTTTCTGGAATGGTGAAGAAGTTGGAGGAGAAGGCGAAGGACGTCGCGAGGAGGACCGAGATTTTTAAATGTGCTATTCCTCCACCTGGACAAGAGAAGAAACGTAAATACAAGAAGAAGAAGAAGGGGAAGAAAAGCGTTCCTACGAAGGGCAAGCCGAAATCTCCGCCACCCGTCCCGCGACCTCTCCGAGGGAGATACAAACCAACGGGGGAGACGCAGCCAACTCCACGCCAATTGGCGGCTGCGGCTGCCCAAGCTCAACACATTCCCAAGATTGACGAGAAAGAGAAGGTGAAGAGAATGTTGAGGAAGAAGTAAATTGGCTTTTGAGCTTTACACTCATTTGTACCTCAGATTAAATAACTCAACTTTATTAATTAATTTATTGTTTACTTTATACCTTTTCAAAGTTATAATTAGTGTGATACAGAAAAAGTGATTTTGTAGATAACCTGTAATCCAGAATTGAGAAAATAAAGAAAATGAGGATAAAGAAAATGAATAAATAATAAAAATCAATGTCTTTTATTTATTTATTCACAAATTGCATTTAAAAGTTAAATGGCTTGTATATTTCATAGAAATTCTTATAAATATTAAGCAATAAATGTTCAATTTATTTAATAGTAGTATGAAACTCATTAAATTAAAAACATTAAATAAATAATTAGCATCATTAATCATATTAAACATTAAAAAGTATGAGGTTTAAATGCGGATTAAATACATAACTTAAAACGGTCATTTTCTTTAATTCCGTTGGATTTGGGGGAAGCTCTGAGAAGGGAAGTTTAGGGCGTTATTCGGATAGGGAACCAAATTTCGCTCAGAGACGTCAGAGAGGAGTTTTTGAGAAATATTCCTTCTCTATCCGGATAATGTACTAAGACGAGAGCTTCCCTCCAATTTCAACAGGGATTTTAATGCATTTGGACGGAATTAAGGAAAATGACCAGCTTTACTTAATTAATCATGCTTAATTGTAATTAGTGAAGTCATTTATTTATTTATTCAATGCAATGGGATAATTGTTTATATTTTATTTTCTTATTGTTTTGATTGTATGAGTGTAACTAAATAAATGGTGAATTAAAATGATGAATTAAATGCAAATTAAAGCTAAATAATTTCTGTATTTCATTTTCGTGTACATAACTTAACATTCGGATACAAAGAGTTGATCCGAGTCGAAACACAATCTTCACATTATCTAACAACCTTAATAATGGAATTATATTAAAATATAAAGTTAATTATTCAAGTACAATTAAAGAGTAAACGGACAATGAGTAATCATTCAAAATAAATTATTAGAAAGTCATTTCCATGCGCCAACCGGTTTTTAAAATCAATAAATTACAATTAAAACCATACTTAAGCAATAGATAATTAAACATCATGTTAATTATTCATTCATAAATTAAATAGTATACTTAATAAAATACATTTCTTAAATAACATTGTAATTAACGAATTCTCAATTCTACATTTTAAAAACCGCTTTAAAAAAATAAAACTTTCGGCGTTATAAACAATAAATTCATGACGAAAGTTTCGAGACGACGCAAAAATAATGATTTGTAAATTAAATAACTTAAATTTACTTATTGGTAATTAAATTAATTAGATTTTAATTAAATCTACCAAATGAACATAAAACCTCCTGATTCTAATTGTGCTTAACATAATTAAAAACTTCTTGAACTTTTCTAATGAATAAATATTAAAATAAGAATTACATTATTTACCCAATTATAAATTAAATAATATCAACTTGCATTCAAAATGTTAAGAGTAAATTGAGTAAACATTTTTAGCAATAGAAAAAATATATTGAATTACTTTATGGGGAGGTTTTTCGTAAATAAATTAAAGTTGATTGATGGTTATAAAAAATTGGTTTGATTATTCATTTCATTATTGCAGTGTATCTAAATATTGCCATTTTAATTATTTTGAATTATATTGACTTAGACAACTTGGACTCATCCCAGAAATAATTAAAAAAATATTCCAATAAGGCTTAAAAATGCTATTCAACAATTAATTGTCTTTTAAACGTGCTGATAATGAAACTCACAACTTTTCAATTTAGCTTAAACATCTACTGGCTAATTTAAACACTTTTGACTAAAGTTTAATTAAGGGAATTTAGCAAATGGGAAAGTCTTAAAATGATTAAAAGACTTTTTGAAATTCTACTTGAATTACAAAAATGTAAAAAGGTTCATTTTGTCCAATGAGAAAAACGAAACAATTTCAGTCTTCTTTCAAAGTAATCTTTGACTCCGAGGACGACTCTTTGAAGTTCTTCAGGCTGAACATATTTTGAAGTCTAAACAAGCAAAACATTTATAATTATTACTATTAATTATTTAATTATTGATCCAAACAGGTTAATTCGAAATTTCAATTAAATTGTTAATAAATCTGAATCGTAGCTAGTAAATTTACCTTTTAACGAGTTCCTGTCTGATCGTGAGAGTGAATTTGTTCATAAGGGAGCATGTGGCCGCCACAGAGAAAAACAAATTGTAAAAAAGAACTACATAGAAATTCCCAAGCCATTCGATCTTCCCATAATTTCCCATCAAGTCAAAATTCGTGATTCCTAATTTAAATCATTAAAACACAAATTCCAATAAATTCCAATTGTAATTAATATTGTAATTATAACAAATGAAATAACAGTTAAAATTAAATGAAATGAATATGATTTTTCATACCAAGAATTCTTGCCAAAACAGGGAGAGCAGATGACAAAATGAGGACAAATCCGCAATTGTAAATGACAAGGGAAGTTGAAGTGTCTGCAAGTCTCGGTCGAAGATTTCTCAATTTGGGTAAATTGTAAAGTCCAATCAACGAAGTGGCCATTAAATAAAGAATAAGAACAATTTCCAATCCCGCACCCCAACTACCCAAAACTGACATCGAGGAAAGGCCAAGGGAAAAACTCTGAAAATGACATTAAAAAACATTTTCATCAAAACGGTTGACATTAAAAAATCAATCATCCCTAACTTTGAATATAATTGAACCAATAAATGTACAATTTACCTGTGCATTTGTTGGTAGAGCTTTAATTCCAAAAATGAGTTGCAGTGCGTTGAGGATCACCATGAAGACGGTGAGGGCGGTGAGAAGCATAAGGAAAATAAAAGCCAATGGATACAAAATATTCCTTTTCCATCGTGGAGTTCTTTTGAGATCATCTAAAAATTAAAAATCATTTATTGTAATCAAATAACCAGAATTAACAACAATTAAATAACTCAACATTAACAATTTAGAAATTTTAACTGTATTTAATTAAATAACTAATAATTCCTAATGATAATCATATTTAGTAAATAATAATTGTCAATTACATAATTTGGATAACTCCATTTGCAAGTCATCGAGTTCTTTCTTCATGTCTTTGTCAGTCTGATCAGCAAAGTTAGGGATGAGTTCGATCATGTGAGCGAGTCGATGGGACAAACTTCCTCCATTTGTTCCTCCGTTCATCTCAGTCCCTCCATTTTTCCCATTCACTCCATTTGGTTTAACCAACGGAGGAGATGAGAAGTTTGGCAAATGTGCAAAAGCGGTTTTATTCTTCGTCCGCTCCTCGTATTTGTTCTTCAAGGCCTCAACCTTCAAATGGGTCAATTCATACGCTTCTTCCAAATTGGTCAAAAACTCGGGGCCAACCATCAGCTGACTCACGACGGTGAACAAATGACCAAAACCAAATGGAGTTCCAGCTAAAATTTAAATAAATTATATCAATTAATAAACAAATTATCAATCAATAAACAATAGCAAATAAGATAAATTAAAGGCATGTTATTATTAAATTAAACGCAATTTAAAATTAATTATTAGATTGTGTTTATTCTTATTTTGTTTACCAAGAAGGAGCAAAACGCCGAGGAAAGAAATGCATGAATAAACAAATGGCAGTTGATTCAAAATGCCGAATGTGAAAGTTCTCTCAGGACTCAAAACAGCTCCCAAAACATAAGCAATTCCCCAAATGGTAACTCCGACTAGCATCAAAACAACAAATGCCTCGTAGATTTTACCCCAAACTCCCTACAAAACAAATTACAATTAATAATTAAACTTGTAATTAAACATAACATAACATATAATATAAATTACAATTACGAATTAGTGGTTTGATTATTTTACCTTTTTATGTCCGGAGAATCCTTCAGCCTCAATGAGGAAATACGCCAATGGTAGAAAGAGGAAAAGGGCAAAATTGGCAAAGATGAAGATTAAATTCCACAGTCCTTGGATCAACATGGAATTCAACCATTTCACATAATACGCTTGCGGATAAAGAAGCAAAACCTCATTGGACACGATGGAAATCGGAAGAAGCAAAGTTGCCCCGATGGAAATACTCAACGACAAAACGCACATCAAAAAACTGAAATAATTAAAATCAATATTATTTAATTATTCATCAAATTAAACACCTTTAAATAATAGATGATTGTTAATTCATTGTTAGTTCATTCTAATTCATTTCAATTACAATTACAATACAACTAATTATTATAATTAGTGGATTTAAGTGGGGAAGATTAAAAGTGATTCATGAATTGATCCAAAAGAGAAGTTTATAAAGAAAGGGGCGTCTTATCTTTAAAGATTAAATATGAAAGGGTGACCTTGACATTGATAAAACTATCACAAATATTTATAAATATCTTAAAATGAAGGGCAACAAGATGTCCGCATGTTAATTAAATAATAACAATATTTACCAAATTCTGTAGACGGCCGACTCGTCCTCGTCGTTGGGCGGAGGAATCAAATTCCCATCCTTGTCCTTCTTCTTCAGAAATGCCGTCACGACCGTCCAACTGATCGTGATTAATGTGAGGAAAAACAGGAGGAAAATCTGTTAATTCACAAAATAAAATTAAATGACCTTATTATTCAATTGTTTTATATTAATAAAACTTATTACTTATTCATTACAATATTATTATTATAAAATAATTATTATTCCACTTACGATATGTTCTCGAACAGTGTTATGAAATTGTTGTCTCAAATCCCCAATCTCGTCATCGTCTTCAGCCCCGCTCGTCTCGTTGTCGCCATCGCTCACTTCCACATCTGCAGCCATGACGTTGGCTCCTTGACGCTTTTTTGTTCAAGTAATGAAAACCTCGTCAACCTCCGCCCTCAACCTGAAATTTAAATTATAATTATAAAATCAAACCCAAAGTTAAACGAAACGCAATTCTTCTCCGCATTAATTAAATCGAAACTTAATTACCCTCCCTTACTTAATAACAATTTAATTAAAAGATGGGAATTAAACCAAGATTGAACTCCAGTGATTAAAAGAATATTAAAAAACTTTTAAACTCTTCATCACCACTCAAATTAAAATTAAAAGTCCGAAATTTCCGGCTTTCATTTCCGGGGTGGAATTTGAATTCCAAATGGAGTTATTATACCCTTAATGGTGAATTAAAACGGAGAACAGTTTTAATGGACAAGTTTAAATGTTATTTAAATTTAGTTTAAAGGTTAATTACGTCTCTCGGAGGAATTTCATGTACGTCTGGGTTGGATTGGAGTCAGAGTTGAAAGAGTTTAACAAACTGCAGCGTAAACAGAAAATCCGATGGTGGCGTCAGGGGTGGAGGTTTTCCAAACCTGATTGGAATTCACATTGGAATGCGTCATTCCTATACTTCCCATGTTAAACCGTTGGGCTATCTCTTAATACATCCATCGTTAAGTTTTAACATTGGGACTTGGTAATTGTTCATTTATTGGGGACACCAATTGTTTTAATCTCCGATTTAATCGTGTCAATAAATAAATTATTATTCAATTATTCAGCACAACTTCCTGTAAAAAAATCATATGGATATTTCTTGTAGTCAAATCATTCATTAAATCATGTAAATTCTGTAAATATGATCAATTCACACATTCCCATTTAATTACAGGAATTGTACGCGAATTGAAATAATAAAAATTAAATATCCTTTGACATAATTTTACTTGATTTGAAATTACATTGAAGAATACCTGCAAAACAATTAAATCAATTGATTCGAATTAAAACAATTCCTTACAATAAATTGACAATTTGACAAATATGAACTAAGCACATAAACGTTACAAAACGACGCAAAATATTTAATATTAAATATAGTTAGTAATTAATTTTATTAAGAGCACTTGTTGAGACCATTGGCTTGACTCCATTCTTTTCGCAAATGACATTTAAAATACACTTACTTTTTATACATTCCTTAACACTAATTAACATTTAATGTTACATTTAAAACCCGTTAAAATCATTAAAACCTAAATTTAATTACGTGTGAATTTAGACAATACATATTATAAAAGCTATAAATTGTCTCTTTTGCAAATAGAAGCCTGCAATTTTTAATTTTATCTGATAAAATATTTGTATTTGATATGTGAAGAAAAATTGAATTGAAAGTTTTCTCATCAATATTTCACTTGAGAAAATAATATCATTCCACATTACAATTTAACCAATTCAAATTGTTAATTTCAATTAATTAAAAGTAATACTGTTTCAAAACCATTATCATTAAAATTTAAAATTGAACTTTAGTTCAAGTTCTTTAGCAATTAAAGTAAATTAAAATTAAATTAATCAAATCAGACCAACTTTGAGAAAGTTGAGAATTTAAGTATACACTTACAATTAGAATATAAGTATAACAATTATTGCAATTATAAAATATGAGTACAGATCAATATAAAAATTCAATTTCCTCTTTATGGGTATTTGCTTTGATATAAGAAAATAATTTTTGGTTACAAAGTTTAAAATTCGTTGATTGCAATGTTTTAAGCAGATGTTTTCCTATAAGATTCCACTGTGAATTCCTCAACTTCCGTATCACTTTCACTTCCACTTTCATCCATGCGAAGCTTCTCGAATCCCGCAGAAGGTGGAAAAAACTCAGAGAAGCTCTTGGTGGTTTCTTTTCCTTTACGACAGCAATCTAAACATCAATTAAAATAAAATATATTACCCCATGTTAAACACAATTATTAAATAAATACAAAACTTAATTTTAAACAACTTTACAACTTTATTTAATATCTATTATAATAAAATTCCATTAAATGAAATAATATATTAAAAATATGAATTATTTAAAAACTTACAACTATTTCGAAGTTTGCAAATTGCTCCAATTCCCACACAACAAAGGATGGGAATTGTTAAAAACGCCATGATGACAACAGAGGCTGAGAATCCTTCTTCAAAATTTGGGATTTTTTTCAATGGATCTTTGGGATCTTTTGGATCCTGAGAAGAAATGATTGGAGTTGAAGTGTGTTCGATCACGTGTTCATCGCCCTTCCCGGTTCGACCGATCGAACTTTCAGTTTTTAATTTGAATTTCCAAACTTTAAAAGGCATTTCAATCCCAACAACGTAAACTTGTTCTCCATCGGCCGATGCAATGATGTCGTGGGGCATTCCAAAGCCTGAAGGACTCGGAGCGAACATTGAAGTTGGAGTTCGAAGTGACAAAGGAATGACAAAACCGCTGAGAACTTTTGGTAACATCGATTTACCATTTACAGCATATAAAGTTCCACCTTCAAAATTAATTAAAATGACCATATTTAAAATTAATTAAAAAATCATTCCTTTTAATAATTTAATTTTCAGTTCAATGATGAAAATTCAATAATTTATTTTCTTGTACCTTTAGCAGGTGAATAAGCAACCGAATAAATTTTCCCTCCAAAGTACGGGGACGTAATTGAATAAGCGAATTTGGCCGTTGTTGAATTAAAAACTTGAATCCTTCCATTTTCCCGATCAGCAACAAACAAAAGTTGATCTTTGTGTGAAATTGCCATTGCATGAGGAATTGAAAATGCATACGATGGGGGCGAAAACAAATAATTGATGAATCCATTTGCTCGTCCAAATTGAAGGAGGAATTTCCCATTGGAATCAAATTTCATTATCCTTGAGTTGCAGTAGCCATCAGCAACAAAGAAATCCCCATTAGCTGAAATGGCAACTGAAGTTGGTTTGCAAAAATGGAAATTGTCTTTGCCTGGGACGAATCTTTCGCCCAAAACCAAACTTGCATTCCACGATCCAGGAGAAAACTAAAAAGTTAAAATTAATCGATTAATAATAACATAAAACTATCAATTGTCAATTAATATTAATCAAAACTTTAAGCATTTAATTAAAAGCTCCCAAATTCTTAAATATTTAATTTAGCATTACTTTAAAAACTTGGTGCATAGCAACGTCTGTGAGGAACGTGTCGCCATTTTCTCCTATTGTTATTCCATGAGGCATGTAAAACCTAAAATTCAAAAATTATTCGCAAAATTTAGACAAAATGGCATAATTTAGCAAGAGGGGAAAATCTATATTAAATTCTTAATTTAAAAGACTACAATTTAAGTCGTCAGTTTTTACAGTTAGTTACAAAGGCCGTATTTAGTCACTTACATATTCTCTCCCCATTGATGAAGAAGTTTCCCAGTAATTGAATTGAAAACAAGAACGGTGTGTTGTTGGATTGGTCCTTGGCTCGCTTGTCTGAATCGATTCTGATTATCAAAACTCTCTCCATTCCAAACTTGAGTTCCCCGGTGGAAAACCACAACATTTCCCTGGACATCCAAAGCAACTCCTGTCGCTTGGCCCAATTCAACTCCACCAGAAGGCCAATTTTGGACAACTTCATACGAAGGAGTTGAAGAGATTTTACGATCGTAACCAACGCGATTCGTTTCATATTCAGGATCCCCAAATGCCAAAGAATCCTCAGAATAATTCTCCATGGCAATTCCCGGACGTTTTTTAGCATGATTCTTTTTCTTGTTCACAATTTCTCCATGACCGTGACTCATATCATGTCCTAAAATTTAAAATTTCAATCATTAAATAAAATTCCAATATCACCAAAGCTAAATAAATGTAATTAATGTTTTGATTAATTATTGATTGATTTTAATTTATTATTTATTGATTTTAATTATTAATTAAATTAATTACCTTTAGCATGTTCCTCAAGAGATTCGTTCCTTGGCAACGGGACATCATTCCCTGGCGGCAAATACAAATTGAGATTCATTCCCGTGTAGCCTGTATCCATACACGGAATAAAATGATCTTCGGGATCTCTCGAATCGGTGTAAAACATTAAATACAAATTGCACATTTCATCCCCGGCTGTCATTCCAATCTTGACATCGTTGTTTTTAGTGTTATTGAAGGTGCATCGGGCAAGAACGAAATCGGATGGTTCGATGGTGATTGGATGGTCGATTGGGTAAAAAGCTTGGGGCCATTGGGGATTTCCTTTAGCGATCATTGTGAAGTTTGGATATTGGGAATTTTGGTTTTTGAATGGCATGTGATAGCCGGAAACGACGGTTCCTAATGAATGGGTGTGAACGCGATAAGCAAATGGATGAATTGCTCGAGGCTTTTCCAATGGACAATTTGCATCAGCGTGGACTTCTGAAAAGTTAATATAAATTGTTATAAAAAATTGAATTCAATTGAATTCAATAATTTTATAATATTAACTTATAAATTATTTGCTGAATTAATAAAACTAACATTAAGTAATTACCTTATTACTTTATTAGTAAATAAAGTTAATTAAAATTAAAGAAAATGTTGATTTCCTTACTTTCTTCATGGGCGGGGATTGTTAAATGAGAAGACATTAAAATCATAATTCCCGCTAAGTAAATTGGCCTATTTAAAAAGGTTTGTTTTAAAAATTAAATAAAATGTAGATTTAAATTAAAATTGTAATAAATCTTTAATTTTAAAATAATTTTATTAATTATATTTTATCTTACTCAACACTAGTAGTTATGATTTTAAATCCGCTGGTATCGGTTTCTCCCGGAGGTAAAGGATGAGCGTAGTGAACTTGAAGAATAATATTTTTAATCCCGGCATCTGGGCCGATCCAAAAACCAACATCTTTTGGTAAAAGGGTTGGAGGAGCGTTTTTGGCCCAAGCATATAAAATTCTCTGTGTTTTACATGCCTGATAATGATGTTGGCATTCCCTAAATAAACCATTTTGATATTACATGTAAAATCAACAATTTTTAAGTTAATTGAAACAATATTTAAAAAATAAATATCTGCAGTATTAAAAAATGTTTAAAATGATAGATTGAAAAGGTAAGCTCTAAAAATGTAATTTAGTAATAAAATAAAATAATAATATTAAATTATTTACTAACCAAAATGGTTTAACTTCTAAAAGATCATCACAAGTGAACAAAATCATATGATGAGCTCTGTCGGCATTGGACTTTGGTTCAAATCCTTTGATGTACGAAGTCGATTTGTCTTCAACGTTCAAATAAGTACAAATGTAATCGTCGTCCTGTCACAAATCAAACCCGCATTAATTAAATTTTAATTTCATTATTAAGATTTTAATTTCTTAATTTCTGAAAATAATTAGTAAATAATAATAATTAATTAAAATAACCTTTGAAGGTATCACATTCGGCATATGAATTTGAAGATAATTTTGCTCAACTCCTTCGCGACCTTCGGACGAAACAAAAAAAGACCAAACATCGCAGAGGAAGAGAAAGAAAAAAATCTGGAAGACTCGCAAAAATCCCATCGCTTCCTCCTGTCAAACAAATTATGCCATTTTAATTCAATCCTTATCTATCTTAATAATACAATTAATAAAAATTAACTACAAAGTTCATAAATTAATAAATTAAAAGTCAATCTCGATTTTTTCTCAAATTAAGATTACTATTAAATAAAACAACTTAAAATGAACATTTGACTTACAATGTGGAATGGTGAGATTTTAAGGGCTGAGCAATGTTAATTCCCCATGTGTAATCTAATCCATTTTGTGGAAAATCTCATTAAGGGCGTTAATTGAACTTAATTGTCATTGGGAGTGAATGGGGAAAAAGAATCCATACGGATTGATCTTTGCATTTATTTGTCTCTTTCCGAGTTTGCGGACAAAGGGGTTAATGTGAATGATTTATCTCACCACACGATTCACTTTCTAAATGCACATTAACTTCTCCCCCCAACCCATTCAACATTAACTGTAAATAAATGCCTAATTGGATTTATATCCCCTATAGACCCAACATAAGAAAATCTCAGCAGCTTCCAATGAATACAATGTTAATTTGAATTCAAGGGGGTCAACCTACCACCATTTAGTCTGCTGCTTATAGTCCAAAATTGTCTCAAACTGCCCCAAATCTTCAAATATATTTTTTAATTTGAAGAAATCGGAACAAGATGAATTTAATTACAATGAGGAATAAATACATATATTTATTATATGGTTCATTTTCATTTTATTTAATTAGCGCTGATTGTAAAATCCATTTATTAAAATTGTCTCATATTTGGCAAATACGTTCCTCACGAATACTTTGAGTTTACAAAATACATTTACCCAAAATTCATCCCGATATTGTTTTAAATATCTGAATGCATTTATGTTAATGATAACGATAACCCCAAATGATTTATAATTACAATTACCGGTAGTTTGTAATTAAATATTAACGATGTTACAATTATTTCTTAGGTTAAAAATCTCACCGAAAGAATTCAATGATAATACTTGTTTGTGAAAGATTATAAAAGTTATACCAACAATTTACATTATATAACCAACATTATATAAAATACATTACGTAACGTACAATATGCATGCATTACATTAAGTTACGATAACTAATTGTAAATAAGTCTTAAATGCGATATAAAACATACAAAAGTTAATAATAAAGAACACCGAATGATTTCAATAAAAGCTTCCAATATAAGTGAGTGATTCTTTTGGCGATTCCAATGGAACAGACATTGGTCTCCAGAAAAGCCAATTGTAGAATACTAAAAGAATAAATATTACATTAATTGATTGAAATTAGGCAATAATTAATCTTATTAAAAAATTTAATATAATAATCTTATTAAAAAATTTAATATAATAATCTTATTAAAAAATTTAATATAATAATCTTATTAAAATGGATATAAAAACTTGAAATATTTTTTCCTTACAAACATTAGAATGTTGAAGAGCAACGGAAACAGTTCTACATTGAGAACGACATTGTTCAGTCGGGACAAGAACCAATCGACGTCCTCCACTTCCTTGGGTCACGAATACATTGGCAAATTCAGTTCTTGGCTAAATAAAACAATCAATTTGGAATTTTAAACAATAATCAAAAATGAACAATCAGAGTCAAGTTTTATTAAGTTTAAGAATTAATTAAGTTTTTTCAAATATACAACTTACAAAATTGTAAGGAACAGAATCTTTTCCATCAAGAAATAAAAAATGTTCAACGGAGACTTCAGCTCCTTTTGGAACAAAATAAGGTTTCCGGAAATAACGCCTCAATACACGAGCCATTTTCACTCGATTAATCCTCCTTGAATTAAGAAACGATGATTAAATACTAAATGACTAAATGTTATTAAAAAATAAATTTTAAATTATATCAAATTAATTAATCTTAATCAAAATTTATCAATTACCAAAAAATGTGAAAATTTGAACTTGTATTTGGAGGGTTTTGGGCCAAGATTCCAGCAAGTGAAATTCTATTCCCATTATTTTGATCCAAAAAAGCTCCAGCCAATTCGCTTTGATTTTCTTCAAACATTTTATGAATCGAAGTCCAATCGACCGTTCCTTCAAAAGCATCCTAATTTGAAAGAAATAATATAACTATTAATTTAGAATATATTGATTTTAATTTTAATAATAATTAGCATATAAAATTAAGGTTCAAAGTTTAAAAAATAAATTGCGTTTACTTTAACAAAGAAAGGAATTCCACTATGATAATAGGCCGAAGAAAAATTAGAAAATCCGGTCAAGTCAATTATATGTCGCGTAGCTTCACAAGGCCAACAGTCCAATCCTCCAGGAGAAAAATAAGGATTTTCAATCAAGCAAGATTCTTCGTAATAATCTAATAAATTAAAATCGATTAATTTCATTAATGTCATTTCATTCTTATTTTTCAGTTTATCATATATATTAAAATAATTAAAATATTAATCGATATAATTTATTTAATTGAAATTAAATTACGTGAAAGTGTCGGGAAATTTTGTAGTAATGGAAGCGTAGTTAATCGAAGTGATCTCATAAAAGGATAAATGAGATCTTGTGTGTGTCTCGAAACGAAAGTCTGAGTTGGTCCGTGCAACACAATAAGCGAATACAAAGAAAAAAAGGAGAGAAAGAATAATAAACAAAATTTGAAAATGAATAAACAAAACATGTAGGATTTCGATGCGAAAGTCAATGCATCTCTCATGATGGAAGAACTTGGATTATCGAAATTGAGGGTTCGTTTTGGTAACAAAAGATTTCTTGTATATTCCAAAGGATCTCTTTTGTGAACATTGTTGTTCGACCGGGTTGGAGACTTTTTCGTTTTGGTGGCGAATTTAATCCAAACTTGTTGACAAACATCTTTTGGATCTTCACCTTCATGTTCAATTCGCCTGATTTCATTTGAAATGAGGATTTGAAGTTTGTTAAGTCTTTGATTGTAATTTACTTGGAATGTGAAATCACAAGGATTTGTCATTCTTAATTCTAAAACTCATTTAATTGTCTTCCATATAAAAATTATTTAATCAGAGAGTATTTTAATTTGTTCACTTCATTTGAAATTTAATTATTTCGATTGCTTTTAAATAGTACCTTTAAAGTTTAAAGTTTTTAAATGTTGTTTACTTCTGTCAATCAATGTTTTTCTTAGCATATGACAGAATTGGACCGTAATTATAACCAATCTAAAATTTTAATTAGGATGGATGATTATATATATTTTCAAATGATTATAGTTATAAACTTATTTACTCAATTAAGATCTAACTAATTAAAATTAAACGAAAAAGAATAAAAACATTAAATTAAATGATGCAGGTGGAAGTGAAAGAGAACCGTGCAGGCTTTAGTATCTATCAAATGCTCTACCATTCAGGGGCATTCGCAGACAATTAAATAATGATAAAGAACGCCGAATGCATGCACATACACAATTACACAATTAATATTAAATAATTAATCAATATGAAAAAAATAATTATAATGCAAATACCTATTTATATAAATTTGGCCAATGTTTTATTTTAATAAAATATCATTTTTATTGCAGGAGTTTAATAATTTCAATCCCATAATTTGAAATTTTAATAATTTACAGAATATTTAATTTATTTTCAATGATTATTGTAAATTACTATTATTGTTTATAGTTTTATACACATGCATGTTTAAGGCACTATTGAAATTTTAAACAGTGTAAAGATACAATAAGGAAAATAAGGATAGTTAGGTTTCAATTAACTTGCTAAATTTTACCAATTCGCTTCATAACAATAAAGGGGAATTTGAAGGGTATTTGAATAAATAAAGTTAAAGTTGACACATTTTCAATTAATTGGTCATAAATGTAATAATTACGTTTTCGTCTTAATGGCAAAGAAAATCGGAGGGTTTTTAGAAAAGCCCGACGTCCTTTTTCAATTGTTGCTTTTTCCAGTTTGGCAAGCTTCTGAATGACTCGTAGTTCATGTTGAAAACAGTTTGGAATTCCCCTTCTGACAAGTGCATCTAAACCATGCGTTTAACAAATTAACATCAAATCATGCATTACAATAATATCTAATCCAACATTGAAATCAAATTAATTATAAACATTCATTTTAAAAGAAGCGCCTTACCTCTTTCAACGCAGGATTTACATCACCTGGCAAAATATCTGGATTCTTTTCGCTTAAGATATTCAAAGTGTATTTTTTGGCTGTTTCAAATGAGGCGCCATTCGTTTCTGCTCCGTTCATCGCACTCATGGCCAAAACCGGCTGGTTTGATTGCAATTCTGCCTTCATTTGCTCCCATGTTTGGTTGTTCTATTAAACAATTAAAAGTAACTAACAGTTTTATTTCTCGATCAATTAATTATAACTTTAATAATAATTAAAACGATGATTTTAAATATTGGTAACTTACAGCCCAAAGTGATCTATCCCACGCGCCAAAGAATCCGGTAAATGTTGGTGGTTCGAATCCTTGTTTAATTATCAAAATGGACGTGTCTTCGTCTCTGCCCGATGGATCAGATTTCAAGTAATGTTGTGCCAATTGGATGGTTCCTTGTTGCTCCGTTTTGTTCGACTCTTTCCCATACCAAATAAAAATGGTATGGCCGACATCGAGAAGCATCACGTCATCGGGAATCAAATCAATTTGGGCAAAATTAATAACTTCTTCCGCTAAAATTCAAAAAAATATTCTATGAATATCACTCTCTTTTTCCTCATTAATTCCCCTAAACGATAAAAATTGAACCTTTTTGAGCTAAATTAAGAATTATTTACCTTTTCTACATTTTTCTTGGAAAATAAACAACTTTTAATCGGACACTCCTATTAAAAGTACATACATAGCCTATTAATCAATATATTTTCCGAGAATTTATTACCTGGCTGGACTGCTACTCATACAAAGAAAAACCATTTAAATGCATATATAATAAACTTACATATAATGTCTAACAATCAAATCTTAAGTAAAATTAAATTAATCACTAAAGAACTTCAAGAAGTCAAACTACGATTATCAACTCAAAAGTTATTGTTTGAAGACGCCTTGAAGGAAATCAGGAACCTAAAAGCTCGGATAAGTGAAACTACTAACGTTAAAAACCATACAATTGAAACGCTGAAAGTAGACCTTATAAAGACGATCAATAATGAAATAAATGAACACTTGGAGAAAGTAAAAAGGAAAAATAATATAATCATTTTTGGGGTTCCAGAAAACGAAAAGGACACTTCATTTACAATTCATCAACTATGATGGTCTTTATTGTCCAATACCCCTAGAGTCTGTACGTGACTTACATATAAGGTTTCCTTGTTAGTTATAGGGCGTGCTATCCTTTCTAATGTGATTTAATAATTTGTATATCAAATATTAATGAATAAATCGAGATAATAATAATTAATTTATTAAATATAATTTAAAATAATTAAGATTTTTTTAAATAATATTTTCTAACCTCTAAGGTTTCCAGTAGCATTTGAACATTGGAAAAGTCTTGGTGGTGAGTCGAGAACTTCACTAGCGAGTTTTTTGTCCGAAGCGTAATCTTCCTTCCCTCCGAGGGCTCCCCAAAAATCGGCTTTTTCTTGTCCTTCGTAAACTGGGGAAGATTCGATGCGATCGCGTGCCGCAATTCGTTTCGCAACTTCCCGCTCATCTCCCGTGCATCCGCGTCCACACCAAAGGAACGTCGTTTGTTCCGTCACAAGAAGGAAAACGTCATTTGAGTTGAGGGACGAAGCTCGTAAGTCAACTTGAATGGCCCGGGCTTCTCGTTGTCCCGATCCGCGAATATGCAAAAGATATGGCTTCACTGGTTCGTAGCCCGAGTCGTCGGCGTCTCCTTGATAAACGACCATTTCCCCACCGAACATGGCAATGAAATGTGGCGGTTCTTTTCCTTGAGTTACGCGAATTTGAATCCCGCGCCCGTCAACGGCATCGTCCAATTCGACTGCTTTTAGTGCAGCAGCTCCGGAGTCTTCGTTGGTTGCTTTTAAACCCTGCGAAAATTAATATAATTTTCTATTTAAAATTAATTGAACTAATTAATTTTAATGATTTCTTAATTGTATTTAATGTATGTATGTATGTTGGTGAGAGTGAGAGAACACTATAAAGTATCCTCCCAGCCGCGTAGACCTTGTGGACCATTGCAGTCTCTCTCGTAACATTTAATGGAGATAACTGGATGATTAAACTTACAAGCCAAAAATAAATTAAAATGTGTTCTGCTGGTCCAGTTGAATGATATTCAATGACATAAGTATCATGTTCGAAAAACACGCCTTGTTTCTCTCTGGGAACTTCGACTAATTTGAAATTGTGGATTTTGTAAACTTTTTTAGTTCCAGTGCCATCGTCGACCATCCGCGACTGCGCAGCGAGTTTAGGCTGTTCGTGCAAAATCGTAGCATCGAAAGTTGTTTGGACCGTTTGGGCAATTCGGTTAATTGAATTTTGCCGCCCAAATCCAACAGTTTCATTCTTCACCTTCCATCTTGTGAAAAGCGATCGAAATTCTTCCGGTTCGCCTCCGTCGATGACCCGGGTCACTTGGGTATTATCCGGATAATTCTTTTTCCTGATGAATCCTTGGGCATTTCGCATGGCTTCGATCCTTTCTTTAGAACTTGCCTTTTTCCCGATCCAGGCCCAAACTCCTTGGGAGCCATTGTCAATAATGAAGGAATCCCCAGAGTTCAGGTCAGTTTGGAACAAAGGTCCCGGCTTCACTTCGGTAACTCTCAAAGTTCCGTCATCGTCTGAACAACGGTACAATTTGATTTCGTTTGTCACGCGTTTTTCTTGTTGATCGTCGGAGAAGTCCGTGGCGGATCGGATTCGTTTTTTGTCCTTGAGGGGAAGTTGGGATTCGAACACTTGGAGTTCAATTGGATTTAAATGACTTTCTTCACCGTCCTTGACAAATACAATCGTGGCCTTCCCACCGGTTTCAGCTTTTAGTTGTTGGGAAACCTGAAATTTTAAATTATTAATAAATTATTATTTAATTTACATTAACTTTATTATTAATTAAATCTTTTTACATAATTTATGTAAGATTTAATTGTCTTCATTTGATTATTATTATATTTAAAAGGATTAAGGATTAAAATTCTAAATATTTCATGTTAATTACTGATAGTTAAGGAACGAACCTTCGCAGCTTGTAGTTTCTCCATGTTATTTGCTGTTGCTCCTTCCCAAATAAAAATGGCTTCTTTGAACTGAAGAATGAAAGCGTCGCCGACGTTCATTTCTGACCATGACACGCGGCTGAGTTGGCGAACAGTCGGGCGGCTTTTTCCCTTAATGGCAAACAATCTGGGAGCGAAAGTATGGGAAACGTGCGTAAATCCACTTTCAACTCCTCCTTGCAATAATCTGTAAAATTGGAAATGGTAAAAAAAATATAATTAATGATTTAACATTTAATACATAACATTTAATTCTAATTTAATAACAATAAATAGGTATACAAACAATGTTCAAATCAGTTTTAATAAAATTAAGATGAGAATAAATTAATTGGTCAGTTATTAAAATCGTATTAGATTTAATTTATTTTACCTGAGTCCATTAGGAAAATATGATTTGAATCTTTGTGACTCGGACCCTTCAGTTTCTCTGTGTTGGATTGGAGCTCCGCCGAGGAAATCGTCAAGTTCGACCGATTTGTATGCAGCAACCCCCGCTTCATCGTTGCTTACGTCGCTTCCGAGCCAAAAATGAATATGTTGCTCAAGGGCCTTTGACTCTCGGACCTTAAATATTAAAATTAATACCATATTTAAACCAGTTTAGTAATTTTATTTTTTAAATTTTATTTAATTGTAATTTTATATAAAAAGTTAATTAATTAATCATTATTAAGTCAACCGAAACCAATATGAAGTTATTATTACTTTTAAATTAATGCCGCCAGGTTGTCCGGGCTCAGTCGCAGAATATACGATGTAGGCATCTCCGTTGTAAAAGCTCCCATATTGATCTCTCGGCCAAGGAACCAACTGCAACTTCTGTAAAACATAAATAAATTAACATTCAAATACGATCGATAAATACGTTAACGATCAATTAACTTTTAACTACTTAAATTGATTATTTATCACCTATTGTATTTAAAATTAATTAGGCATTACAATAATAGTTTAATTAGTTTAATTACTAATTATTCATTTAATCCTTATTGGATTATTAAACCGCGTAATTCATTCATCATTAAGCGAAACATCATTGATTGTAATCATTCTAATTGTAAAATTGTAATTTTAACGCGTGTGTGTGAATAAATATTCCCTAAATGTTGGGAAGAACGATTTATCAAAGCGGAATGCGAAAATGAATTTTACAAGGTGTGAGATAAAATAAATTGATAGTTGAATTTAATATTTAAAGAGAGCTATTAAAGAGAGGGGAGATGGGGAAGAGATAGGAAAATCATGAAGTGTGGAGATAATTCAAATTTTGCAAAGATTTCCACACTTGTTTGAACAATGGAGAGAAATAGAAAATGATAATGAGACACATTTGATAATGTTCCTATTTACACCAATGGATTGATTCATCTATTAAAATTTAACACTTGCTTATTCAATTTACAATTTTGGTAATAATGTTAAATTATGTTAAGTTAAACATCCAACATGTTTTTTATATCTTTAAACATTCCAAGTTCAAAATAATAAACTTCAACATATCTTTTACGATACATCCCCACATTCTGATATATGATTTATCCATACATGAAATATATATTTATGTATGGAAATATTATATAATGGAATTGGAAGCTCTTGAGAAAAATTATTTTCTATGTATTAGTTATATGATATATAAGAAGTGAAGTGGTTGGTTGCATCATAAGCAAATTCCCAAATCCAATTGACTTGGCCCATTGTTGGAAATCCTCACGTTCTCCCTATGGATTCTCATTTGGACTTTTCATTGACATGAAAAGAGTCCGCATGACGTCACGCAACCCATTAAAAGAGAAAAATAATTAACTTCGAATTTTCTCCCATCATCAGCCAGTTAAAATTAAAATTCCCATACTTTTTCAATTATTCAAAAAAAATCCTTCATTGTTATTTTACTATTGTGGGGAAAATTGGAAATGAAATTATTCTAAAATGGAAAATTAATTATAATGTCTCATTAAGAATAAAAATAAATAATTATAAATAATTAAAACAGAGAAATTGAAATTATTAAGGAAAAATAGAGAAATTGAAATTTCAAACTTTTTACTGTTTTTGAGGTTACCAGGAAACGCAATCTCAAAAACCGCGGAGGTTTTAAATTTCCCTTACAAGTTTTTATTCTTTTCTTCCAATTCCAACTCGGTCAACTCCCCATAAACCGCCATAATTAAGATAATTAGCTTAATCAGAATTTATAACAAGTTATAAGGTCACATTTTAAAAACTCGTAAACCTTCAAGTACAAGCAAAAACTCAAATTATTCTATGCTTTACGTAAGCAGACCGTAAGAGATTTTTGGGTGAAAAAAGTTAAATGTAACACGCGGTTGAAAGTAAAAGCGGAAGCAGAATAAAAAACCGGATTGACCTTTTGAGTACAAAATCCAACTAACCCATTGAAAAATTGAACATTGCATAAATTGCATTAAACATGATTTAACATAGAGTTTATTAAGGTACACAAGGGTGCCTCAATAAACCCATGTTATACCATACATACTTGTACAGGTACATATCATAGTAATAATTATTATATTTAAATATGGAAATAAATAAAATTGAGGCTATATCTAATACGAAAATTATTATCTAAACTGACATGATGAGAATTGTTGTAAAAATTGAACTCATTATGGGTTCACGTATGATGTCAATTGTACAGGGAGGATTTTCATTGTTCTCATTTGATTCCTTCCGGTTAATCAATTAAATGAGTTTCGTGCGTCCACCCATCCGCTTCCCGTAAAAATCCCCTCAGTCGGAACCAATCCACAGGTCCCTGATAACCCCAAGACCTCCACTTGATAAACAATCCAATGTGTGAAAAATCCAACATTATGATTCAAAGTTGAAGTTGACAGAGAAAGATTCGTTAATTAAAAAAGGAAATCTCGAGAATTAACAGAAAGATCCAAAGTCACTTTATAAGTTTAAAGAGAAATGGAGAGTGAATTAAATTTCTCTTCCCTGCTGCTCCTTCACATTTCTCGACAATTCTCTTCAATTACACTTAAAATTACATTCACGGTCTTTCTTATATCAAATTGTATTATATTAACTCATTTCTTCTGCTTTATTTCCTACGGTAGAAATTTTACCTATCTCATTTTCACATCTACACTTTTTTACAATTAGCGCCAATTTCCACTGCCATTTTCCAATTTTCTTGAGATTTAATAAATTGACATAACATGATTGCTAATTATATGCTGATTACATATCGCAGTATTTACTAACTGAAGCTTAATTTTGCAAAAGTCGCATGGTTTAATTTTATCAAATGTCTTTCCATCTTATTAAAATTTCCATACTCTTCAAATATGACTTGAACGTTTCCTTTCAATTTACTCTTTTACTACTTTTTACCTATGTTACCTTAAAACTTACCAAAACCCAATTAGTTAATTAAAAATGGCTATAAATAAATATTTCTTACCTCGATTCTCCAAATGAGAAATGCCGTGGATCCTTTAGGGATTTGTTTAAAAACTGGATCCACCGTCCCGGGCATCGTCCTGTCAACAGAGTCAGAAAGGATTTAATGAAAAGACTGTGAGCCAACTCCCAAACTCCCCCACTTCAAACCCTCATAAACCCAACGACCAAAACGACGTTCATCCTCACGACAATTATACAAAATTTGTATTGGTATATAATACTCGATAGATAATATACCTATGTATTCTAAATATAAGTATAAAATACATATTGATATAATGATTGAACTATCTGACCAACGTGAAGTATACCAGGTGACCTATTACGACTAATGAGATATAAATTACACTGGAATTACATATAATTTTTCGTAAAATGTACTCAATAAATGTACACTATCAGTTCTTATATAACTTATATTACGATAACTATTACAAACAATAATTACATTTAAGCTATTACATTAAACTATTAATTGTGTACTTGCGGATATACAGTACATCAACCATACCTAGTATACCTGTACATACTTATTGGCCAATAATATATTAACAAACCATATCAAAATATCAAAGGATTAAAAATTACATAAAGTTGGAATTTTATATGGAGCAACTCTAAACCAATTCTTTAACATTAGCAATAAATGAGATTTATATAGCTGAGGTTCTGAGGTTTATATCAATTATATCATTATCAATTAAATACACTAACTTTCCCAAATGTAATTTTATCGTGTCTGTCATTTAACTAATAAGTATATATACATTGTTAAATATCCTATATTTAACAATGTATAGATAATATTTAAATGTTGATAATAATTGCCGTGTATTGGCTCTAACGATTTATGTCATTGCCAACTGTTCGTTTCAATTAACGAGAATTCAATTTCAATTTGAGAACATTTAAACTTGATGTGATAATGGACATATAAATATTATACATTTACCATATATCATATGATACTTATAAAACTCCACTTCAGTCATTTCACTCTAAATTCTTATTATTGTCTATATGTGGTAGATTTACGTTTTAATAATTATAATTACTTAATTGCATATTATTTAATGCTATTAAACCATTTGAAAATGAATATTGGGATTTGAATATGAAAGCTCTTGAGTTTCTTCTTATCTTATCAAAACCCCAAAATTGATTTGAAGCTCTTTAAATGTCCTTATTAGGCAAAGTCCTTTTAATCCTTTCCCACGTTTTTTTTTATCTCACTTTGCCTTTCAATTACAAACATCAAAATACACAATCACTTTCATATAAGACGAATGTCAAACTTTGTATAAAAATGTTTATATGGATTTTGTTTAGCTTTAAGTTTGAGTTTAATTGTTCTTCAATCAGTCAAATCTCAATTTAACTTTCCCCGATAGAGCTTTTCCCCTATTAAATGTAATCTTTAAATGGCATTTAAACTAATAATTAAATGACATTTAAAGTTATGATTAAATGGCATTTAAAGTTACAACCGGATTATGAGCATTAGTTGACAATAAGTACTTGAATGCGTTCTTGTAATTTAAATTAATCTTAACGACTCCTAATCTCTGAATTTAATTGTTTCGTCTCTATAAAACTTTTACTTCACGTCAATTGAACCGGTTTGATCAGATTGGTAAAATTGGCTCAGATTGCTAAAATCAACATATATTTATATCCATTATAAACCAAGTGAACTTACGGGAGGCTGTTTGAGTAGTAATTCATTCCATTCAGAATCATCTCAATCCAGTTCAAATCAACACAAAACAAAAATTATCCCAATCCAGCTTTTTTTTTAATAAAATCATGTTTTAATATAAAAAACATTAACACACAAAAACATATTTGATCTCTTCGGTCACAAAAATTCTTTTTTTACATTTTCCCACAAATTGAACAATCTTTTTAATGGAACATCATTTAACTTTTTCTTTAAATCTTAATTTATTCTAAAGAATAAAAATCATATTCAAAAGAATATAAATTATTTACTTTGGAATAATTAAGCCTATTATCATTAAATATTATAAGATTTTTTATTAATTAAAATTGTAAGTTTAATTTTTATATTAAACTTGAAGTCAATGAAGTGGTTGGAAGAATTTGTGTCGTGTGTCAAGAATGAATATAAAAAGAAGTAAAAAAGGTAAATGCGGGAGATGTTTTTCCCAAGGGTTGTTCTTCGTGTGTGGGGAGAAGGGGTAAAAAGAAAACCCTGTAGGAGAATTCACCCACCTGAGAGAAACCCCTTTTTCACACACCTGTATTACACCCAAATACACCGACTTCGCAAAACCACGCTACATGCACACAAACCCTTTTTTGATCAACTAGGGACAAATATTATGTAAGCCAAGGGAGAGACAAAAATGAGATCAACCAACAAGATATGCATATAAAACAAACATAATATACAATATAGTGTGTGTATAATATCTTATACATAATCATATATCATATCATATAATCATATCATATCCAACATCCATGTATAGCATATATAGGGTGGGCCATAAGTATCTTTCTTTTTTATACAATTGTTTATTTAAAAAAGAAAAATATTTATGGCCCACTCTGTACAGGTAGGTGCATTATTTTATAAATAAGAATCTCAGAGGTCCTTTGTTCATTATAGGGGAAGTTGGACGGAGAACTTTGCTTCTGTTATACCAATTTGGTATTAGGAAGATGCATAAAATGATCATTATGAATTTATTATGAAATTCTGACGTTAATTGGTTCGCAAGTGGAAAGGAAGAGAAATGAAAAGATGGAAGAGACTTAATGTTAATATATGGACAGTTTATGTAACCATCATTATGGAAGAATATTGACAGGAGTGAATGAGTGAATGTAGGGATGAGTAATGAGAGCAGTAATGAGATGATTGAGAATTGGAATATTGGAATGACATAACCAACTTATTACCAAATGGAGGAAATGAAGGGAAATGATCGCTTGAGTAATTTCTAATGTTAATCAGCTTCTACGTATCTTATAATTACAGGTAATAAAATCTATGGAAGAATAATCTACCTGAAGAATCATTTCAATAAGAATAAAACTAAACGTATTTCTACATTCAGTAATTAAATAGCATTAACTTCTTAAAATAAATAATTTTTTATAAAAATTAAATACATAAATATGTACCTTATATCCAGGATTGGAAGTTAAATTGAACTTATATTACGCTGAAGATGGTAAATGATAAAAATGAAATTGGTTACCTATTTAAAGTTTATTGTATTTTGAAACATCCTCGGTGCATTTGGGTGACATTGAAAGGGGCCAAGTCATTGAGTCCAATGAAACATCTCTGGGGATTAAAAACAATTTTGGAAGAAGAATTTTAGTTTGGACCAATTTAGAATAGAAGTCATAAGTCAAAGATTAATAATTGGTTAATAATTGATATAAATAAGTAGTTGTAAAGTCATAAGTAGTAAATAGTTTAGAAGTGAATGTGAAATAATTAAATTAATGCAATGAATAATTAACCACTGAATAGATTTAAAGAAGTTGTGTAATTCCTTTAATTGTTAATCGTGATTAAAAGGAAAGAAGATTAAAGGTTTAAGTCCAGGCGTTGAGAACTATGGAGAGGAATTCTTCATAAGCGACCGTGATGACTCCTTGTTGTTGGACATCTTTCTTGCGGAAACCATCAGTCAACTTGTTGACCAAAATGCATGACATGATGAAACCATCAAGTGGAAGTCCTGCTCCACGCTCACCGAACCTTCATTCAAAATTTAATTAATTACAATTATCTTCATGCAATTAATTTTTAATGGGATACAATTAATTAATATTAGAGTTAATATTAGAGTTAAAAGTTAAAGGTTTACTTGTTAGCCAAAAAGTCAACAAATTGTGGTGAAAATCTGTAACCCATGCTGGTCAAGGCTTGAAGGAACTCGTTGGAGTCGATGTAGCCCGATTGGTTTCGATCGTAAGAACGAAATGCGTTCGTCCATTGGTTCACGTAATTCTAAAAGTTGAGTAGGAAAATGATAATTAAATAATTGTTTAGAATAATAAGTAGTTGGTATACTTATTGTTAAGTTGGTTTATATATTTATTTAATAATAATTATTGAAAATTAGATTCGATTAATTGCGATTAAATTACGTATAAATGGGAGAATCCATTCATGTCAATTTGTCCGGTCCCTTGGTCAAACATCCCTATGAATAAATAATAATTTTGCCGATTAAATTAATTGAAGAAAACAATATTGGACTTTTGGGGTTTATAAATTGTAAAGCTAATTGGGAATTAAAGCCAAATAGACAAGAAAGCTAAGTATAGAAATTTGGTTATAAAAGTTATTTAATTAAATTTACCGATCATAAGTCGACAAGCGGCTTCAGAAAATTTCCGCCCATTGCTCGACATGAGGGCGGCTTGAAGCTCTAAAATATAATTAATTTCATTAATAGTCGCAATTATATATATAATGATGATGATTAAACATTTAACAGTTATTAAAATTAATTAAGAATGATTGAAATTACCAACTGCCGAAATTCTTCCCGATCGGTCGGCGTCGACGGCCGCAAACCATTGATGAATTTGATCACCCATTTCTGCCCAGACGAAATTTAATGAATTTCTATTATATACTAAATGTGAGGTCAAACTTATAAAGCTAATCTACCTTATCCTTAATCCACTTCCAAAGTTGCGGTTAAAGATAGTTTAACTGGCGGTTAAAGTTGTTTAATAGCGGAAATGACGAGTTGGGCAATGCGGATAAATTCGCCAAATGCCAAATTGTCAAGTATCCCTTTCAAACTTCCCTCTCAATCTTTCACGTGGATTACTATTGGAATAGCTTTTTAGCTCGCTCTCGTCTAATCATAAAATAAAATTCATTTCTTCGACTTTTAACATCAATTTGACAGGAATTGACAAGTTTTAGTAATTTTAAAGTTTATAAGTTAGAGCTAGAGTTATAGTTAAATTCAAAGTTAAAGACCTTTAAATTAAAAATGGGAACTCCTCTTGAGAATTTGGAAACTCAACTTGAAATGTTTATCGAGAACATCAGGCAAATTAAAATCATTGTTGGGGATTTCCAACCACAAGGGCAAAACGTTTTAAATCAAAAAATGTAATTATTAAATTATAAAACATTTAATAATTAGTTAATTGTGTAAATTTTGAAATTATAGCAGATTAGAATTTGATTATATTTAGAATAGTTAGAAATTGCTAATAGGGTTTTAATTTTCTTGAGCATTTTTGAAATCTTATTTAAATGTTTATTTCATTTTTAATTATAGACAAACCGTCGTTAGCGGATTACAAGAAATCGACAGATTAAAAACCCAAGTGGCCGATGTCCATGTTCCACTCGAAGTCTTCGAGTAAGATTTAAATTATTACAATCAAAATCCCAATAACTTTACTAAATTCAAACTAGGTAAATAACCATTTAGGATTATTAATATTGAATTAAAATTGTTTTTCTCTTTTAGTTATATTGACTCTGGTCGTAATCCTCAACTTTATACCAAGGACTGTATGGAGAAGGCGATGGCGAAGAACGAAACTGTTCGTGGGAAGATCGACGCTTATCGTCGTTTTCGTGCTCACCTCCTTGTAGAATTAACCTCAATCTTCCCTGCCGAAATGGCTAAATATCGGGCTATTCGCGGTGACGAACGTCCGATGTCTTAATTTAATAACCAAACTATTGTAATATTATCAATTGTAATTTATGTTTTATCTTATTGTGAATCATTCGAATTAACTAATTACATATTGTAATTCATTACACCTGTATATTGGATGTAAATATTTGTTAAGCTCAAATCATTTTCTCAGCCTTTTGTATCTTTAAGGTTAATTGTATTTTATTGTATAAATTTTCCAATGAATTTTCGAAATGAAATAAAAAGAATATTTTCTCATAAAATTGAGTTAATCTCATTTAATAACTTAATTATTAATTACCTTTAAAACTAAATTTAAGATTCCATTTTTCATAACTTACTAAAGAAAATAAAACCAGAAAATCCCATGAGGTCATATTCTTATTTTAATTCCATTAAACTTCAACTAATTCGTTTTAATTCAATATTTAATTATAGTTTAATGAGTTAATGGTGATTTATTATGTGAAACAGTTTAATTGTAGGGAATAATGAGAAATAGTTACATACCAATTAGTTAAATCATGATCTCCTAACCATGAAAGAAGATAGGGAACTTCGCATCATTTATCCTTTCGTTTAGATCTTTTGTTTCTGTTTGCCTCCAATTTCCATATCCAGAACATAGGGAAAAGCTGCTGCAAATGTTTTCAGTTAGGTTAGGTTTAATATAACGCTATCATTTCTATGATGCTATACCTTATAGCCAATGCATTATCATGCCTCAGAATTGGACTTTACTGCGCAACTCGCAAAGCTCTTATAGCATTTTTGATACATTTGATCCGAACTGAAGTCATTTGATTAATCTTAATTAATTATCTTCTCTTTTGTTCAATTATCTTTGTAATTCGTTTAATTGTGTTCAGATCCACAATTAATTAAGGTATTTGAGATTCAATGGGATCAAACATTCCTTCTGTTTCTACCGGAAAGGGGAAAATAGGATTGAAGACGGAGGATGAGAGGGCCGCGTATGAAGCCATTTATGCCCGGATTGTAAGAGAAATATTATTTAAGTCAATTGAAACGATAATTAAATGGGTTTAATTGATATATTACCACTAAGGGGTTTTATCGTTATATATTTAATTGCTTCCCAGGACCAAAAGATCATGGAGCTGCATGTGGGGATTAATTACATCAATCGGGACATTTACAGAATCGTTGAGGATTTTGATGCCGAATGGAGAGTCGTCTCAAAAGGTGATATACCCTCGTTGGAAAGTTAGCACTTGAGTTCCCGCTTTTTAGAACATAATTTACATTACCTTTGATTTATATCTATCACAATTAAAACTTATGTTAAACTAAATGATGTTCTAAAAGCGGGAACTCAAGAGCTAACTTTCTAGCGAGAGTAGTTAAATGTTCAATTAAGGGTTTAACTATTTTCCTATTATCGTTATTTATGATCTCAGTTCTTACTTTTAAATTCTTACGTAGCATTTGTTGGATTATGGTTTAAAGGTTATTGAATAATAATTTGTTTCAATTAATGTCAACTTAACCTAACCTAAATTATTGTAAACTTACAGTTCAATTATTTTCAGACATTGAAGAAAAAAAGGCTAAAATCGAAAAACGGGCTGTTGACGATTATTTAAAACTCAAGAAAAGGGTCGACAATTTCTTGGAGAATCTTCGAATGGGGAACATCAAGGCATTGGAAAAATTCCAAAAAGTGGAAAAGGTCGTCTTAAACACAATGACCGCGGAATAAGAAACCATTTAATTGTTGTACCATTATTAATGTTATAATTTACTTAAACAATCACATTTGTAATATTAAATAACTTTTATATCGAACATAACTTTGTAATAACTGACGCATTTTTAAAATTTGACTCACTCAATTATTAAAAACCATAAATTATTAATTCGAAAATGTTTTTTTCATTGTCATTAAAACCCAATTCTTTTGCTTAAATATCCCAATTAAACCTAACCTAACTATTGGCCTTAATATATTTTTCATTAAGGTGGTTATTTAAGTAATTATGATTTTAATCTGTAATATTATCATTTAATATGTAAATACGATTTTTAATATGCAATTATGATTTTTAATGCGTAATTATTCTAATTATGATTTAAGGGAATAATGTGATTAAGCGAATTTGATTATTTATAATTAATGGATTTCAAAAGAAGTTTATTTGTAACAAATGAATGAGTTTAAATGTTAGTTAGCAGAGCAACGTCCTTGGTTTTGGAGACACCATTCGGGTTGAAGTCGATCAGCGTTGATTCCTCGCTTGACGAGTCTTTCCCTGTGGTGGATGAGACGATCGGCAGCGTCTCGCCAACTTGAGAACGGATTCGCCCAAAGACGCTCGGCCAAGGCAGCTCCACGCGGCCAAACCTTCGCTTCCAATCCCATCTCGTCAACTTGTTCACTCCAAAGGGCTGCTTCTCCACCGATCACCTGACCCGGCTGGAGGTCAATTTCCTCAGTTGTGTTCAATTGGGCGATGACTCGCAGAGGATTGTTGTCGTAAACACGTTGCCAAGTTTTGTAACCTCCACATGACCCGCGACCTTCTCCCATCTAAACATTCACAATTTGCATTAAATTAATCAATTTTAAATTATAAAGCATTTTTATCTTGATTTAATTTAATTATTTAATTTTAAATTACCCAATCTCCAAATCCACAATCAAATTGCCATGCGTCTCTGTTTGAAAAGATGAGTCTGTAACCCTTGTCCAAAATTGCTGCTAATGACCTGTCACGTCCGCTGTTACGGAAATGGACGATGTACCTTGAAATTTTTAAAAAAATTATAATCGAATTTTTAACTATAAAATAATTATAATTCCAATAAATATTTTAATTTTAATTTAATAATTTAAATGGCACAAATTTTACCTCTCTGGGTCAAGAATGTTTTCAATGTTTTCTTGGACAAGAAGATTTGATGCCCAGACAATTGGAGTGAGTTCGGTTCCTCTGGCAGCTCGTACAAGTTCAACATAAGCTCTGAAATGTTTAAATTTAATAATAATTAATATTTAAACTTTAGAATTTGAATTTCCCGCTAAATAGAAATTTTAATTGCTTTAAAGTTCGCGAGTTTTAACCTTCTTTGGAATGTTGCCCAAAGTTGAAGGAATTCTCTTTCGGTTCTGTTTCTTCTTTGAGCCCCAAGGAAGTCAGTGATTTCCTTACTTGAGTTCCAGCAATTAAAGTTCACATCATCTCCACCCATATGGAATGCGTCAGTGTCAAAGACACCCAAAAGGTCACGATACAATTTTCCTATTTAAATCCCAATTTTATAAATTATAAAACTTCAAATTTTCAAAATCTTCGTTTAATTACATTATTTCAAAATCTTTGTTTAATTTTTAATTTTATTAAATTTTAATTAAAAATTAATTAATTACTTACCGAGTACAAGATAAGTCTGTTCATTAACGGGGTTAAGTTGTCCACATGGTGGTTCACTACAGAATTGATTCCATGGCTCAGCATTGACACAAACGGCCATTGGCCCTCCGCTCGTAACGCTCACTGGTGCTGGTTGAATTGTATTTGGTCCTAAAATTCCAAAAATGCCAAATTAATTAAATAACCTCAATTAATCATCTATATTAAAATATAAATTTAATTAATTTATTAATAATTAAATTAATTAGTAATTAAATTAATTAACCTGGTTGGACGGCATTGCTTCTTTCAAGTCCTTGCCATCCTGAAGAAATATGCGACGGAGCGTCCAATTCAGGAATAACGCGAACCCCGCGAATTCTTGAATATTCCACAAAGTCTTTAATTTCTTCCGGGAAGTAAATCTTGTCCGGTGTGTACGCTCCGTACAAAGTGAGTTGCGGAACACGTTGGGAATAGAACGGGAATGAATGCGAGTCCGTGATGTGCCAATGCAGAGTGTTCAATTTGTTGTAAGCCATCCCGTCCACCAATTTCTTCATGGCCTTCAAACTCACAAAATTCCTCGAAGTGTCCAACATCAAACCTCTGTATGCAAACAACGGTCGGTCGATGATTGCCCCTGCAGAAATGACTTGGACGGTGTCGCGTTGTTCATCGTAAGCAATCAATTGGCTCAGGGTTTCAAGTCCGTGCCGGGCACCGAAAAATGTGTCTCCACGAACTTCGGCCGTCACGACGTTCCCGGCAGTTTCGATGTCAATCCGATAGCCTTCGGAGGTCTCGAGGGTCAAACGTTCTTCGGGGTCGTCAACGACAACTTGGACTTGGACAATTGTTCCCTCAATCACGTTGTCGTATTGTTTGTCGAATGGGTTGGGCGATCCCTCCACGTAGTTCGGATGCATCTTGAGAATGTTGGACTGGAAGTCGACAATGACGCGATTCAAAAGTTCGCGGATTCTGTCAGTTGGAGCCGTCACGGGGAGAATTCGCAAGTTTTGTGGTTTGAAGGGAACGACCACTCGACTGAGTTCAACGTCTCCTGGAAACGAAAAAATTAGAAAAAAATTAATCTCATTATCCGAAAGTCCCTAAGCTTAAATCACTTGCTGTTTCCATGACAACTAACTACACCAACTAACTACATTACTACCAACTAAGCATTTAGGTTCATTATTCATTGTGTCAATGTCAAAGAACTGTCAAGTGTAAATTATGAGTTTTTAACATTTAGCATTGAAATATATTTTATGCTAATTATGCACATTGTTCAGATTTGCATAAAATGAAGTAAAGTTAAAGTGAAAAAGAGTTAGGTAGGAATTGTATCATTAGCAATTGAGGCAAAGAGAGGGAAATTTAAAATTCCGTTCTTCACTCATTGTCAGTTAAAAAAAAGATTCTCGCACATTGCACTCTTATTCACATTGTTGGAATATGTAAGAATTGAATGTTGGTTGTCTGGATGGAATTTGCATATCTCCTCAATTTACAAACTTGTTTTCTCCATCTTGTATAACAACCATCTCATAACAAACATCTTTACATTTACAAGTATACTACATGTAAAGTTTTGTAACAAATGTTAAAGTTACAATTTTCGAATTGTTAATTTGTTGCTAATGGCATTGAAAAATTAAAAATCTTAATTAAAGATTGAAATTTAAGAATTTGCGAGTTTAGTAATTGTTTGTATGGTTTGTTGTGAGTCAATGGGGTGGGAATTTGTATGAAGGTCGGTGAGTGTGGGATTGTTGACCTGTGGGCCTTGGCCAAATGGCTCTGAATCTTCCGCAGCGGAGTCGGCAGGTGTCCAAGCTTTGGATGACTGTCGAATCGCTCCGCAACTTCTTCGCACACGTTCCATTCTTGCACACGTACGTCCAAGGGGAAGGCATTCTGGAATAAAGTCAAAATAAAGCATTTAATAACTCACTCACTCTGTAATTATGCAAATTCTCAAAGTTCAACGTTTTCATGACAACTAATAACTCAAATTCATCATCGCAACTTTTATCACTCAACCTCCATGGAAACAAAATAATATAAAAATGATTTATATAAATGATGATATCAATGATGATTAAATATTAATGATAATATAATTAATGATTAAATATTAATGATTGTTCTTGCAATAATCTGTAAAATTAAAAGACGCCATAAAGTAACGTTTTCGAACAAAGAAACTACACACAAAACATTTTCTATTATAACAGACCATTTTTGAATTTTTCAAAGATTAGGAATATTCTTTTAACTTTAAATATTAACATAATTTGAATTAATTAACTAAATTATTAAAATTTCTCATGAGTAAGCGTTGAGTGAAAATGGACGGTTTTTATAATAAATTATAATTAATTATAATTAAAATAATTAAAATTTGATTTTGTAAATTGTTAACTACCTGAAATAAGATTGTGATGTCGAAGGTGTGGGAAGGTATACGAGGGCGAAGGCGGCGGTCGCCGCGACGAGTAAAAGCAGCTCCGTTTTGTTCATCTTCTCTGGATGCGGCCGGGCGGAGCGGCGTTCAACGAGAGACTGACACTCAAACTCACCCCGACCACTCTTTTTTCCTCCGCTCCTCCGCTCCCGGACTTAACACGATCTTGACCAAATCCAACCGGGGAAAAGTCCCGGAGTTTGGTTCAAGTCCCGGAGGGTCGTTTAGTAAGTTGGCGGTTCGGCGGGTGCCCTTGGGAGTCCTTGATGGAGCCGTCGACCGGAGTGGCCGTTGACCTTTGGTGAGATCAAGGCGATCGGGATCTGCTTTTTAGATGTTCAAAACAGGTCTTGTCCCATGGAGCTGCTAATTGCCCCCGGAGAGTCCATTAGCCTCTCCAGACCAACTCACCTTTAAAACCTACGTGGAGAAATTCTACCCAAATCCTTCAACCTTTTACCTCAAACCACTCCAAGCCAAATGTCTGACAAATACAATAATCAATTATAACAAATTCCCTTAACATTCAAAATTCATTCAAAACCATTCACATTCATTCATTTTATTAATTTATTAACTAATGGTTAAAACCATACAAGTAATCAATAATCAGTAATCAAACACAGTCATAAATTGAATTGAATCGTTAATTATTTTGAATAACGCGCCAATGAAAAATTTGTATAATCAATTTAATAAATATTCTGGTTGCCATGACAGATAAATGCATTTTATTACTAAATAAATTAAAAATTTACAACTAGCATAAAAAATAATATTCATTTAATGTTTTCCATGCTTTTCCTATTCCTATTAAAAGTGTGTTAAGACAAGTCTTAAGCGAAAAGGGAAATGAGAAATGAAGGAATGAAGGAAGTTGTTAGATTAATTAATTTAGTAATTAACATAAAAATTAATTAATCGAGAAGATCGTTTATTATCATATCTTCATTTGTTCATTTCTCCTTCTGGATCTTTTGAATTTTTGAATAAGTTTGAGATTCCTTTGGTTCTGGGGGAGTGGTGTGTGTAATACTGAAGAAACTTGTTCACTTTCGATTTCCATCTTTTCGCTCCGAAAGGTTCGCAGAAATTCTTCTTTTTTCTTCTCCGTCTTTAGATGGGGAGTTGCAGGGGATGCATCTCTTCAATTCTCTTCACTCGATACATTCAACCCTTTTACATACCTCATTGATGTAATTGCAAGAGTTCACCTCCCTTTGGATTTATCTCAATGCGTCCTCTGCGTAGATTATAACACCAAATGACCCGAAATTAAAACAATTATTTTTAATTCCGAACCACAATCAAGATATGTTCAATTTTAATATTAATTTTATAAAGAATAGTTATTACAACAACTATTCTGTAATTTTAATTTTTACTTGTATTTTTAACTTGAACTAAAGGTATGGATTTTGTATGGTAACATAGCAGCAAGAGCAACATCATTAAGAATCTCAAATAGAGAGGAATTAAAAATGTAATAATAAATTTTTTGTGTTTTTGTTGAATTCCACCTGTTGGGTGTGGAGTGATGGCAATGACATTTGGAGTTGAAACAGAAACCTTCCAGACCTTCCTTCCTTTTTAATCCTTCCCATTAACCACCACAAGATTCCCTGAACAATCAAACCTAATCCCTTGCTCCAGTTAACCATACATACAATTAACCTTACAAATAATAATGATTCACTAATCATGAAAAAACATTTTAATTACATTCACTTCATACATTTACCTCATATTACCAATTTGGTATTTATTTATTTATCAGAAGCCTTAATGAATTATTCAAAAATTAATTATAAAGAACAATGTATTAACATTCACGTAATTAATTCTTACTCCTTATAAATGAATACAATTAAAAGCATATTAAGAAAATACGTTATAATTAATAAATAATATTGATATAATACGATATATTTATTAAAACAATTGAACAATAAATATATCTGTGTATGTATAATGGTTTAATATTAAACTTAATAATGAAAAAGGAAATGAATTCCAAGTTAGAATTAGCAAATGATGAAATGGAAGTGAAAGATATTAAATACAAAAGTTGGTTTATTCAGCTTGTAATTTCAAAGACAAATTTATTATAAATTAAGATCTCACAATGAGACCTTGCATTTAAACACATACTGTACATACATAAGTACACCATACATGTACCATACATAGGTGTACCCAAATAGATTTTACATTTTATGTATGAGATTCAAACATTAATTTTTTTAAATACAATAGTGTCCATTGTGTTTGTGTGTGTATTTAAGATTTAATATATTGCTTAGCTTAGAGTTGCATTTTGATTTTCTTGTCTTGTGTCCATCAATATTAACATTTGTAAATGGATTTGGTCGTTAAGATGTTAGATAGGTAATTGAATATTTAAAGATGAGGTGAAAGTGTGCCATTGTCCCTTCCCCACTCCAACGACGTCGTATTTTCGTTCGCCCAACACTCTTTTACTCACATTTACATCCAAGAGGTCAAACGAGGAGGAACTCCACAAAACACCCTCCTCGCACATATTAATACAATTCCCATTAAACTAAAGCATTTAGCAAAGTGATTAGCTAATTGTTAATTAAATAAGCATAGATATTCCAATGGAGCTAAATTTCAAGTTCCTTTTAATCATTTTTTTATTCGCCGTTGAAATTCGAGGAGAAGACACGGAGACTTATGCAATAAGGTTTTTAAATGCAATTAATACATTTAATTACAATTAAAATATTTATTTTAATATAAAACAGTTTTTAATTTTAATTTATTTAATTAAGCCCGAAGAATTACGATACTTGGGTTAAATCCTATGGATGGAAATGTGTGAAAGAAATTTGCGTCCGGACGCGTTATAGCGAAAATGAAACTTCTTTGGCTGCTTTGGACGTTTGCAAGTTGGGCTGCAGTCGTGAAGGAACTTTGTGGCCAAAACCAACCGGGAAAATCGAAATTTCAAAAACGACGTTTCCTTTTTATCCACAAAATTTAAAATTTAAAAGTTTGTTAGGACCAGACGAGATTTTGGATTTGCTTAGCGAAGGATCCAAAATATTTGAATCATATTTACCAAAAATGCATCGTGATTATGTTGAAGGTTCCGATTCAAATAATTTCGGCCATGGCGGAATTCCGCAGAACAATCATGTGGAAATTGAAGTCAATGTTGTTTGGAAGGAAAGGACTGTAAAAGTCAAAGGGGACGAATCATACGTTTTGTCAATTAAAAAAGATAAGGTAAAAAGACGCTTTCTAAATTTCGAATTTTCGCGTCATAATATCAGCATTCAGATTCATCATTGAATATAATCATAATTAATAATTAATATAATTATAATTAATTTTTAGTCTTTTTATAATTTAGGATGTTGTAAGTGTTGTCATAATGGCCAATACTTATTTCGGAGCAAGACACGCTTTGGAAACTCTAAGTCAACTTATTGCTTATGATGACAATCTAAATTCATTACAAGTAAATTAAAAATTCATTTAAAATTAAAAATTTTAATAATTATACTTAGTTAAGTTAATTATATTATAATACTTTAATTATGAATTATAAAACTTTAATTATACAAAAATTATAATACTTAATTTTTTTAAATATTTAGATAGTTGATGGAGCTATAATAAGCGACAATCCAGTATTTCCCTACCGCGGTCTTTTAATCGACACTTCAAGGAATTTCATCCAAGTTGGGGAAATTTTGAAAACAATTGAAGCGATGAGTTTCAACAAATTAAATGTTTTGCATTGGCATTTGACCGACACGCATTCCTTCCCGTTTTATTCAACCCGCCTTCCTCAGATGACTTCCTTTGGGGCTTACAGCAAAAACAAAATTTACAAACCCGAAGATGTCAAGAAAATTGTTGAGTTTGGTCGGGTGCGAGGAGTCAAAGTTGTTCCTGAACTCGACGGCCCGGCCCATGTGGGAAATGGATGGGAATGGGGAAAAGAACAAAACTCGGATTTCCTCACTTGCCACAATGCAGAACCTTGGCAACTTTACTGTGTGGAGCCTCCGTGCGGACAACTCAATCCGTTGAATGAAAAAGTGTACGATGTTTTGGGACTTTTGTTCAAAGATTTCTTGGACGTTTTCGATAACGATTTGGTTCATTTGGGTGGGGACGAAGTCAACATGAACTGCTGGAATTCTTCTCAAGTTCTCAAAGCCCAAATGGAGAAATTGGGAATGAAATTCAATAAGAAGGATTATATTCATTTATGGTCCATTTACCAAAATAAAAGTAAGAATTAAAAAAACTGCATTGAAATTACATTTAATATTTAATTAGGATTTTTTTAAAAATTTTAACCAGCTTATACAAAGTTAGTTGAAGCAAACAATGGAACACAAATTCAATCAATTCTTTGGACTTCTGATCTCACGAGTAAAAAATATATTGAAAAATATGTTGACCCTTCAATTTACACAATTCAAATATGGACCAAAGGTAAATTAATGAATCTGTAATACTCTTACTAAATACTGATAAGGTATTATATCGTTTAAGTTAATATTGTTATAAAGGTTAGCTTAATGATTTAATTTTATTTTACTTCAGGAAATGATGAGCTGATTGGTTGGTTAGTTAAAAAAGGCTACAGAGTTTTATTTAGCAATTATGATTCTTGGTATCTCGACTGTGGATATGGATCTTGGATTGGACAAGGAAACAATTGGTGCTCGCCATATTCCGGTTGGCAGGTGAGCAAAACACAAATATTTATATTTTACATTATGCTATTTAAATGATTTTTGCTATAATTATTAATAAGATTAATAAGATTGATTATTGACAAGACTGTTTATTAACTATGACAATTTCAGAAAGTCTATGCCAATTCTCCAATGTCGCTTTTAACTTCCTCCACATCTGAAAAAGTTGCAGCGGATGCTTTGAAAAATGGTCTTTTAATGGGAGGTGAAGTCACAATGTGGGGAGAACAAGTACGGAACAATTTAGATTTATTTAAATTAATCAATTATTTAATTAAGAGATTATTTAATTGTAAATTATATTATTTTGTTTTAGGTTGACGGTGTTAGTTTGGGTGGCAAAGTTTGGCCCCGTGCTGCCGCATTCGGAGAGCGTATGTGGACCAATCCCAGTACTTCATGGGAAGCGGCGGAAGTTCGAATGATTCACCAACGTCAGCGTCTCGTCCAGCGTGGAATTCATGCCGATCGTCTCCAGCCCGAATGGTGTCATCAAAATGAAAAACTTTGCTACATCGACAGCTCAATTCAATCACCAGAATTTAAAGATGAAGAAGAAATGGAAATTTTATCTTCAGTTTCTTCAATGCAAGACCCAATCGAAACAAAATCAAACATTGACAAAGATATTTAATATAAATAAAGATCTTAATATAATGTTGAAATTTTATAAACTATTTAAAAAAATAATTTTAATAAATTGATTGTTTTATTGATTTATAATTAATGTCATCATTATTAAGTGTCATTTTAAGTCATTTTTATTTTTAAGTGTATGGTATATTACGGTATACTTATTATATAAATATATGGTATGTATATTTAAAGAAATAATATTTAGCCATGTCATTAAGTTTGAGATGAATTGTTCGTGATCAGAAGTTGGGTTGCTAAGGGTTTCCTTTAGGCGCCTTGGAGTTGAGTTCGAGTCATCCGATACTTGGAAATTTGATCCTTTAACACGAAATTGACAAACTTCTCAACTAAATGTCAAAATGGTCCTAATTGTCTTTTTTGTCTCAACCATTTAGTTTTTATTGACGCATGTCACTCCGATTTCCACTAATGAACATGTCAAATTAAACGTCTAACTCAAATATCACGAATTTCAAAAACCACCCACATTTTATTAAATTTACTCTCAATTTAATGTTTAATTAACCTTTATCTATTAATTCTATCAACTATGGTATGTACTATTAAGCAAATGAAAATATTGCATATAAGTATTATTCTGTAATACATGTCATAAAATTGGTTTCGATTTAATAAGTATTAATTGTGATTAGGATTTATTAGGAACTTTAATTTAACTGTGATTTTAAAATAAATATTGATATCTTTCAACATTTGGTTTTAAGTTTAAATACTTTGTGGTTTAATACTAACATTGGTATATTGTTTTCTGACTCTGACTTTTAAACGCTTTTAGGTCAAGTCAACTCCGACTTTAAGGTCAAGTTTACATATAAAATAACTCATCTTATTAGGATCATTCTAATTGTCTTAATTCATTATTACCTAATTTATTAAAATATGTTATTGTTCTTATTTAATTATTACATTTAAACCTAAATGTTAATTAACAGTTTAAAAGGCTTCTTGGTAAAATGGATATTGGCTAGAAATTGTCAGACTTTAAGGGACTTTTATAAAAAGAAATGTGACTGGGCCGCGTCGTCTTCATCGTCGTCCCAAGCGCAGTCGGACTCTCCCGAGTCTCTGTCTCCGCTCCCACGGGTCAAACCCCACGGCCAGCTCTATCATAAAAATATATTTATTACCACCCGTTTATGATTCGAGCAGTAAAATTTTAATTGTTTTTGAATCAATTGGGTGAATGTGGGATTCCTTAAGAGCAGAGATGGGGAGAGAAAAGATGTGGAGAAGATAGGGAGAAACATAGGGAGAGAGATAGGGAGAAAAACATATTGAATGTTGTAAGATAGGGAGCCAGATGCTCCCAGACGACTCCTCCACATCCTCCCAATTCCTCCCAATTCCTCCCATCTCCTTTCTCTCCTTCTCTTCCTCTTCCACCTTCCAACTCCTCCTCTTTACAAAGTTCAATATGCTTAAACTTCTAAAAGCGAGGATTTATCTCATAGACTCAAATTTTTCCTCAACCCCTCAGGTAAACTTAATTCCTAACTGAATTCCTAAACTGAAACAAAACTATTCACTCTCAAACTTTGTATGAAATTTCTTAAGTCTCGGAAATAGCATTAAGTATGTAAATACCAATCTGTATATTAAACATCTTAATAATTTTATGAACTAATCTTCAACTTTTCTTATATATTGAATTTACCAAAAAATATAACTACTATTAAAAACTACTAATATAATAATCATATATGGCACATTATGTGGCACAAGTTAAATAGACAGTATATATGTATATAGGAGTTTATAAATTTCAAATATTTTGAGGGTATTACGAGAGTTATAGCCGGATGTTGAACGTTAGGGATCGGCTCTTCCCTCAAAATCCCCTTGAGATGTGCAATGTAAGAAGACGCGAGTCGAAGTGTGTCCAACTTTGAGAGCTTCGTGTCGGCAGGGACCCAAGGGAGCGTTGTTTTAAGCCGACAAAAGGCCCTTTAATTGGAGGTTAATAAAATTATTCCAAGGTTCATTTAAAGGAAGGAGTTTTTTTCCTTGCCTGCTAAGGACCCTCATTCGGGCTCGTTCTCTTGCATTGGCCGCGTTCCTCTGTTGCGGTTTCCCTTCACCGAGACCCTTCTTCTTACGCGGCATCAAAACTCTTCAGATCTTTTAAAGATTCTTAAAGTCCTTAAAGGATCCTTCAAATGTTCAAAGATCTCCAAAGAGATCTAAAAGGAACAAATAGAACCCCTTGGAAAGAAAAGAGACACAGAGTGAATATAAAAAGAAGTCAAAGGCAGCTAAACCAACAAAGTTAAAGTTACACAAAATCCTATTTCTAAACAATTGATCATAACAACGGATCTGTATCAAATTATCCCTTGAACAAAAACTCGACACTTTTTCAAAAACATTCATTTGAATCATTTGTAATTTGTAATACGAATTTTGTATTTACATTTAAGTTATGCAACTTTTTTTAATTCGAGATTTATCCGAATTCATTTGGATTGAATAAAGCGGTTGGATTTCATTTTTGAATTTAATCCCTCCGGCTCATTCGATGATATCAAAAATATCAAATTTCTACTTGGATAATTTCATTTATATATCTATTACATAAATGTATCGTTTATTCTGTTCACTTGCATAAGTTTTATTTAATATTCATCATATGATGAAAATTAATATATTTATTGTTTTGCTTGTTATTTAATAACAATTGTATTATTAAAAGTTAAACTTATTGGATAAAAAGGATTGTGTAATTCTATTAGAATGAACTTGCACAATTACAAAAGGCTAGCGGAATAAAATGATGTTTACTCGGCATAGTTATTTTCTTTATGATTCAAATGCGTTCATGTGTAGAATAAAGAAGGGAATTCTATGGATGAAATTGAATTCTCGTTCCCTTGGACTTTCCAAGGAGTTTTTCACAACTCCAAGTGAAGAACAAAAGAAGTTTTCATAATGGGAGAAGGATTTTAATTAGGTTACAACAACTCTTGGATGTTCAAATCCCTCTTTGATTTCTCGGAATGAAAAGAATGGTGGGGATGAATAAAGGGGATGGGGATGAAAGATAAAATTAAATCCGATTACAAAATATTCTCAAATGACGCAATTCAACATTTATGTGAAAATAAAATTTTTCATGTAAAATTTATACTTCAATACAGAATATGTACTACCTATATAGTACATGTACAGATATACATATTTACTACATTGACATTCGTACATTTGCAATGGGAGGAAACGAAGTCTCGGAATTATTCGCTTGTGAAATTTCGCTTCCTTCAAATTCTGGAATCGGAAATTGGCAATTAATGCTAGGAAAGAATTTTTACAGAAACTTTTTTATAATCTTCTATTAGATATACTAAAGTAGCACTAACATTAAGTACTATGATATTTACATCGTTAATATGATATTCTGTCTCTGTGTCTATTTCCAATTTTTAACATCTCCACAATTCTCCACAAATGATCGAAACGCTTTGGCGTGGAAAATTCATCGTTAATTTGCATTGCAGATTTGTTTTCAATTCTTCATTCACATCCAAAGTAATATTTTAATAATGTTTAATAATATTTATTATGTTATTGGTCCTAAGCAACAGATACATTAAAGATTTACATATGAATCATATCATAAAACAATAACAATAACACTTCCTTATAAAACAATTTATAAGGAAGTTCCTTATAAAATAAAATACAAAATTGCGAAATTGGAAAATTGATAAAAAGAGTTAAATTTTATATAAGAATCAAATGGAGAAATTCAATTTATCATTTCACTTATTTTTATAATACACTTTCCAATTTTCCCATCCAATAACTCAAATAACTTAATAGAAGCGGAGAAGGATAATTTGATATAAACAGATAAGCTATATGATATAATTATGTATATAATATGTATATGATATGTTCATTTACTAAATTATGACTAAAATCAGTATAGAAAAACAGTGTAAAAGGTAAGGAGAGAAAAAGTGTGAGAAAAAGGAAAGTTTAAGTTTAATTAAATATTTATTTCAACCTTACTTCGAATCGAATTCGCCGGAGTATCAAATTGAGTCAAAGTGGAGAAAACTGTTGGATTGAAACTTGAACGAAATTGGATGTTAAACTATATGAACTGGGGTTAAATTGTATTTGAATGAATTAGGGTTAAATGGAGTTTGTGGTCATGGTAACCGGACGGAGTATTGGGGTGGAATGAAATTCACATTCAATGTGGAGAGTCAAAGTGGCGTAATTGGGATGAGGGCGGCGATGATTTGAGGGATTTTTCTACCCATTGGGAGATGAAGAGTTTTGGCCCTCCTTCGCCCTCCTTCAAATTATTTCTACTTCTTTCCAAATATAAGTTACTTTAAGTAGAAGGCCGGAAAGGGGCGGAAATATTTCCCATCACTCTGAGAAAGTCTTGGAAAGATCTTTTTCCTCTTTGTATACAAACCATATGATTCCCATCAACTTATGTTTATTTTCATTATCTACTTTATGACCGTTTACCATTTTTTGATTCATTGAATCAAAAGTTATTATGTTAACTATGAAGCTAAGCTAATTAATAATTAACTAATTGTAAAACTTATTGTAGTTAGTATTATTATTATTTATGTTAGAATTATTATTATTATGCTAGTATTATCACTATTGTGTTAGTATAATTATTATTATGTTATTAGTAAGAGTAGATTTAATTATAATTAAAGTTGGAAAATTTGTTGAGCTTTGGAGCTGAGTGAGTTTAGGGATCGAACGTCGGGTGTTGAGTTGTTATTCCTTGAGTCATTTCCATTCCACGGATGATTTCCTTCTCCACCACCCGGAGAATTAGGAGGGTCGAAGGGGCAAAATCCACCCTTGGAGGAAACCATGGAAATACAAAGAAGTTGGTAGTTTGGGTCATGCAGGGAAGCGGAGCAAAAATGAATTTCTCCTCCCTTTCAACACCCATTGACACATTTATGTGACCAAAACCCAATTACTCGATGACAAATCTAAATGATGTGAAACGATAATTGACCAAAACGCCCCTTTAAAATTAACCTTATTTCCTTTCTTCTAAAATCATTTTAAAGCTCTAAAACTACGTAAAAAACTTAAAATTCCTTAAACATGCTTAAACATACTTTAAACATGTTTTATACATACTTTAAGAATTCTTAAACTAATTGAAAATTTTAACTTTAATTTCAATCATTAGTTTTGATTAAATCAATAAAAACTTTAAAGGATCTTTATACATAACATTCTATTTTAGCATTAACTAAATGTAAGTATTTTTAACATATTTTGGCTACTGAATTAAATTAGCAAACTGAAAAAATTGTTGAATGAATGCATGAAATCATAATTTGAGATTTACTGAATAATTACGTTCATTGTCGATGATGATTTGATTGTTGTTTAAATTGCGAAATGTGAAGGATACTTTTGGCATTCACCGCGTGCCTTATGATCCTTACGGCGTTGCAAAAGGCTGACTCGGTGAATGCCGAAAGTTCCTCCGCCGGTGGCCGAACGAATGATTCCGGGAATCTCCCAGGGACGGGGTTGCCATGGAGATGTTTCTCCCAGCCTCCCATCGATCCATCCTCCACACACTCCACCTATAATTACAACCACCTCCACACCTTCACAAAACATGAAAAAATCAATCCACTTATGACCAATAAATAAATAATAATTATCCTCCCCATTAACACCAACTTAAATAATCATCCAAATCATGGACCAATCTTCGTACCATTCTCTTATCCATCCCAATGGTTTCTATCTCCGATTATTTTAATCCTCAATGACTCATCTCAATTCCTTTATTGATTTTCATTTTTTACTTTTTAATAAAAATCTCCCCAAATTTTCTACTTAATTCCTTACGCTAATTCTAATCATCTTCATAAATTCCCTCATTTAATGTAAACTGTCTTAAAAATCCCTAAAAAATTAAAAGTCAAAAAACATAAAATGGCCGTAAAATGGCCGTAAAATGTTAAATATAAGATTTATACAAACCGAAATAACTCAAGCATTTTTTTCAAAATTCTAAATCTTAAAAAAAATCAAAAAATTATAAAACGTTCTTAAATTTAAAATTCCCCCATTTAATATTTAATCGAAATTCTGCCATAATCCAAAATCAATTAAATTTACATCCTATAAAAAACCTACATAAAAATCATTATTAAATGCAAGTGAAATTTTAAGAATTAGAAAATGCATGAAAGTGTTTATTTATCACATCCTAATTCGAATTTCTTCCTCAATCCATTTAATAAATCAATTAACTTAAGTATAAATCTAAATTACTTTGATGAATTCGATGAAGCATGCAAATATGAAAATGATGCTGATAAAATATAAAATTTCTATTTACGCTTCTCTCTCCGGGTTCTCTCCGGGTTTTTCTCCGAGTTGTTTCCATCTAGGGTAGTTTTGGATGTTTGGGGGAATTTTGGGTCCGCTGTCCCTCTTTAATCGATCGGGGCGATGAGGGACGCATGGACAGAACTTCACCTCCGCCTCAATTGATCGGCCCGGGACGGGAAACTCACAAACCCCTTCTCTATCCACACACTCCAAAATCTATTTTAATTAACTATCTGTTGCTATAACTTTCAATCACTTAACCAAAAAATCTTCCCTTAATTTTATCAACTCAATTCAGTAATTGGCATTTATTCGTCTTTAATAATCCGACTTTAAACTTGAATTTGTTCATAAATATGTGATATATATGTATATCAAACATTTGTACAAATACATAAGCCGTTTGAGCACAATACATCACTCCCTGCATTTGATGTTGAGAAATGTATAAATTGATATACCCATGAACAAAACCCACTTGTCAGCTTCTCATATAATTCATATTAAACTCTTCTGATAAAGATCCAACCAATATTTATACATAGGATTTTATAACAGGTAGATTTGAAAAACTAATACAATGTATTTTAATATTGTATTTCCAATCATGTTAAATTGTATATTGAAAATAGACAAATATTTATTTAATTTGTTACCAATGACAATCTCTTCCCAGTTACCTTAACAACGAGGAATTATTTGCAGAATTTAGACAAACAATTTCCAGTTATGAATAACTATAATATATTATATAATATATTCATATATGAATAATGATAATATAAGAATAGAGTATATATAACATATAATATATACACCCCTATGCTATGTATCTGTATATATTATTTATATGTTAGAAAAAAATTAATTTTGAATATCAATATTGAATGATTTGAATTTTGATCAAAAATTGTGTAAAATGTAATGTGGAATAATATTTGAAGTGAATTTCCATCTGAACTGGGTTTTTGGTCTCCGTGGGATGTCCCGGGAAGCTCCCGGGTGTTTTGGGGCTTCAACCAAAGAATTCATCTCCAAATAATTTCAATTCCATTCCGAGTTCCCTCAGCTGCTCGGGTTACATTTATCACATGAGAAACCAATGATGAAATTAGAAAACAAATTGTGTTAAATTTCAAACTTTACTCCTTTCCCACTTACAAAACTTATCCATACAAATGAAGAATCAAATGATATTAAGATCATACAAATACTGTATATGACCGTATATGATATACTAATATGAAATTATAATATTATATATATGTAAATGTTATGAAACTGAAAAACCGCCATTGAAAAATTGAATCTTTACAATTGACTTAACTTTAACACATTTAAGTTTTCCACCAAACTTAAATGTTTTTCTATACAAAATTTCGTAAACAAAAATGTGAAAATTCCTTGAGGAAACTTCCGACTCTTTCAATTCCCAACTTACCTCTCTTTCATAGGAAATTATGTTTATGATTTTCAAATTTTTCTGAGAATTCTTGTAATATAATAATTTGAATGAAATTTGCATGAGAAAAAAATTTGTATGAGATTTGAAAAGACTGAATGTGAGATTGAAAGATCTGAAAGGTGCCTTTGGCATTTTCCATGTATTGAGATATTGATATTTGATTTATCTGAAGTTGGGTATCTGAAGGGTTGAATTTGTCTTAAAGTGAGTGGGACTTCCTTCTTTAATTCACTCAGACTCCCTTTACAGCTCACATACAAAGGAAGATTGAATTAAAAGGGAAGTAATTGGAATAATGGTAAAAGGAAGTCGAACAAAATCTTCGTTTCATTTTCCAACAATTGAATCAAAGTTTTAAAACTTTATCAATAAAAGTAATTCTGACAACTTTGATCTTATTAAACACAATTCATATTTTACATAAACATCAAATCAATATTTCAAAAATATGATTTTAAAACATTCTTAAAATTTATTTTGAAAAACTTAAAATTTTGAAAAATTCTTAAAAATTCTATTTTGTATGATGACAATGATGAGATGAGTATTGTGAGTTATTAAACACTAAATAATGCGTTTGTTGGGAAATAAAATGAATAAACGTTTGAATATGAATTTAATTAATAATTTGAATATTTAATTAATTAAGATAAAGGCACTGAACTAAACTTTTCTTTGTCTCGCGTTGACGGCTGAACTTCTTGGATGTCTGTAGGTCTTTTCAGTGAATCTACAACGAGAGAAAGACAATAAATAATTACAGAGCAAATAATTAAAAATTAATTATGATTTAATTGGGTAGTTATCAAGGATAGGAAAATGTAGTTGATAATTAAAAAAATATGGCAGGGTATAGTCTCATAAGACTCTTATTATAAGACTCTTTTAATGAAAGCCGCTACCAAGGAAAATTTCCAATTGTTCTTCATTTGACGCCTGTGGGAAGTTGTCGTGGATTGCGTTGAGGATTCTGAGAAATGAAGGTTTGGCTCTGTACAAAACCATTGACTGATTTTCCTCCGTGTCTTCCAAAGCTTTCAAAACTCCTTTGAGTCCTTCAGCTGCCGTGTAATCCGTGAACTCAATTTCGAATCAAACAATTACCCACTCAATTACACAACAAAATTGTTGTTTTATCTAATTCTTTGTAAGAATTTCTTACCTGGATGTGAATGCAATCAATAACGACGGGAATCCGTCCAAGACCGAAACTGCTCGCTAAAATTAATAAAAATTCAATTCTGAGACCGTTTTAATTTCAAGAATATTAGATATAGGATCTTTATTAAAGAGTTTAATTAGCTTTTAATTAAAGTGGGATGTGAATTTGGGTTAATTAAATTTTAATTGAAATTGGCTAATTGGCGTTTAATTGGAGTTTAATTTGAATATAATAAAATTTATAAATAGGAATAGGAAGTACCAGATTTTGTAATCACGTAGCGGATGTAATCGACCGAGGGAAAGGTGAGAGATCGATCAAGCTCCACGAGGATAAATTCTGATCCTCTTGAGGTCTATATTCAAATTCAAATTTAACGTTTATTATCTTCAGTATGTGCATTAAATCGTTTGAATCATATTTAAAGTTAATTGATTGATTAAATTAAAATCTCACAAGTCCTTTTTTCACTTTAACTCCCGGGCGAGCCGCGTAGTAAAGGAGATAAGTAACCGAAATGAGGAAACCCGTCATCATCCCAAATTCAAGACCCACAAAGAGGGAAACGAGAAAAGTCAAACCCCAAGGCACAAGTTCCATTTCTTAAATAACATTTAATCATTTAACAAAAATTTAATCATTTAACAAACAATTAATCTTTTTTTAATTATAAAAATTCAATTAACTTTTTAAAATTGACTTTAACTAGAATTAACTTAATTAACTTTCAATTTAGAATTAAAGAATTAAAATAATTAAATAATAGTTGATAATTAAAAAGCTACTTTTGCTTCTCCAAAGTGGTTTCACGAGTGAGAAGTCGACCATGAAAATGACAGCACAAACGATGACTGCCGACAAACTCGCTTTTGAAATGAAGAAGAAATAAGGAGTGAGGAATTTAAGGGCCAAAATCACAATCGTCCCTGTCAAAAGTCCGCCCATTGGAGATCGAGCTCCAGACATTTCATTCACAGTTGTTCGCGAAAACGAACCGCAGATTGGCATTGAACTAAAAACAAAATCTTACAATTATTATTAGCCAAGTTAAATTAATTGTAATTAGTTAATAATAAACATTGTTAAGATGTTATGTTTAAATAATGATAAATATTGATTAAGTATTATTATTGATTTAAACCTGAAGAAACATCCAATTAAATTGCTCACACCTATGCTGATCATTTCTTGAGACGCGTCAATTCTGTTAGATCCTGCGAACGCTTTTGCAATCGCTAATATTCAAATGTATACAATTAATATTTTAATTTTAATTATTCACAATTGAACAATCAAAATAAAATGTTGAGCGATATTAATAATTTAATTTAATTTACTTATATGTTCCATAACGGCTAGCAAAGGCATTACAATCACTGCCTATAAAAACAATAAGATTAAATCTTGCGATCATCCTCGAGCACTATTTAGTTTCTTTTGGTTGATGAAATCTTGTTTAATTTAATTAAGTTAACTTATAGATTATAGTTATAAAATAAGTTTATCATACAGATCCTTCTTCTTCTAAAATATTAGCAAAGGAATGAGTCACGTTGGTCGTTTTGTCCAAAATGTTAAAAGGCGGGAGTTTGAAATCTGGAAGTCCGGATTCAATATGGCCGACAATTGTGAATTTATTTTGAATGCACATTGAAACAACGGTCATTCCAATTACCTACAATTTAATTATGTTTTAAATACAATCAAGTAAAATAATCTAAACCTGTTAAAATTTTAATTTTACCACAATTGCATTTCTGGCGGTTGAAATAAACCATAAGATTTTGTCCACAATTGGATTTTTCGCACAGGAAAGAAAAGAGAAAATGAGTTGAAGTTTCTGCAAATGAAATGAAACGATTAAGAAAAGTTTAGCTTTGAATAATATTATTCTCATTTTGCTATTCCCCAACCATAAAGACGAGTAGAATGACAATGCAAAAAATGGACATGATTGAATCATAAACATTGATGTCGTTCAAATGGGCAAATGTCCCTGTCAAAGTTCCAATAAATCCATCAGCGATAAATTTGAGACCGAGAAGTCCTTTGATTTGCGTTGAACAAATTGTCAAAGCTGCGGCTGAAGTGAAACCAGAATTCACCGGGGTGGAAATGAAATTTACAATAAAACCTGAAAATATCCAAAAAATTCAAATTAACCAAAACTACGTTAAGTTAATTAATTTTAGTTATTTAAATTGTAGTTTTTAAAAAGTTGTTTAATTTTTCACCCAGTTGGAAAACTCCCATGAGAAACGTAGCAGCACCAGTTAAGAAACAAAGAATCACGGCATATTCCGCTGGTCTTCCATGTGTGTAAGTATTGGTTATAATGGCCATTATAGCAGTTGGTCCTTTAATTAAAAAAACATTAAGTTAATTTAATTAATTGTAATTAAATTATTTTAATAATTAAGATAACAATTTATATTCATTAGCAAATGTCTACCAATTGTAACTGAAGAAGTTGATCCAAGTAAAATATACACAAAACATCCAACAAAGCCGCTATACAATCCATACTAAAAATTACAATATTTAGTTGATTATAATCATTTAAGTCATTTAAATCATTTAACATTAATAATATTTTAAATCGTATTTTAATTTACTTGTGGCGGTAAACCTCCAACTGTCGCATATGCCAATCCTTTAATAAATCATAAATCTTAGGATTTAAAATACATAGATATTGTTTTTCATTTAAATGAACAATGTGACTAATAATGAGCCATAATTATTGCCAATAATTAAAAGATCACTTACCTTGAGGCAAAATTGTTAATCCTACTGTAAAACCAGCAATTATATCTAAACATTTCAAAATTAACATTTTTATTGGTTGTCAAGATTACGTAATTTGTAATTAAATATGCTAGATATATTATACCTGCTACAAGACTGTTTAAAGTGTATTTCGGTAGCCATTTTAACACTGGTAATTTTCGTTCAATCTAAAATCATAACCAATATCAAGTATTCTTACATTATACAAAATTGGATAAAATTACATGTTTATTAAATTAATGAATTTTATTAAATTAAATGTCTTTTATTAAATTTACAGTTTTCCTCCTAAATGTCTTTTTAATAAATTCTGCACAAATGGAAGTTGGAAATTTGTCGTCATCTTGGACGTATTCAGAATTTGAATAGAAATTTCCTCTCAAACTTGATTCTTTCCTTAAACTGGCCAAACTCGACAAACTTGCAGAACTATAACTATGAATCAATTCTGTCTTCATTTTCTTAATTTATATTTATAATCAATCTTAAACACAGATTTTGATCTGTAATTTAATTTTCTTGTTTTTTGATAATTTCCCGAATCCTGTAAAATAAAATAAATAAAATAATCTTACCGAAAAGACTTCTTATAGTAAATTATTTCTCCCATTTACACATTTTAAGTCAAATAAGTGATATTTGAGTTCAACAATTATTCAAGCTAAGTCAATTCATATTTAAATCATAATAAAAAGCCATGCAGGGTAAAAAGAGTAAAAAACAATTTATTTTTAGTCAAATAAACATTAAAAATTAAATTCAAGGAATTGATTTAATTTCTTAATCTTAAGTGTTGCCAAAACCCATAATTTATATGGGCCATAAACATATCAATATAAATAGAAAAGTGTTAAAGCCATTTTAAGCTCCTTTAAACTATTTTAATCAGTTTATAGAATAAAAACCTTAAATCTAAATTTTCCATTCTTTGTAATTTTCTTTAATTGTAATATTTAGAATAATTCAAATAGGAGACGTTAAGTTAAGTTAAATATGTAAAAGTTAAATTACATTCAAATAAAATAACAATGGAATTTTTTACCTTTTAAAAAAGTAATCACATTTTTATTTATTTTACCAATTAATGATTCTCGACACTTTTTATGATTTTTATTTAATAGTTAATTTTGAAGAAAGTGTTAAGAGCTTTAATAGAGCTCGTATGGGTTTTGAATGTTCAATGTTTGGTGTGAAGTTTTGTGTGAGTTGAATGGGTTAAATGATTTGAAATGAGTTTCGGTCCTTGTGGTTTGAAAAAGTTAATTGGTCAATTAACTCTGCATTTAGAACACCTCAAAAGCTTTCTCTCCCCGTTACTTCATTTAAATACATTTGAATATTATGCTAAATACAGAAGCTTACAATTAGTCGCACAAGTTCCTACACAGAAGTCATATGAAAATAAGAACCTTAAGTTTGTTAAATCTTTAAGACAATTCATTGAATAGATATAGAGATTATCATACAAATCATATCGTACAATATTTGTTCACAGATTTTCGTCCTCTTTAATTTTTCTCTTAATGGGCCAAATGACGCCGCGAAGTTCTTTTGGAATCTTTCCATACATTTGCCCCAATTTTAATGATAAATAACCAACATATAAGAAATGAGAAAAATACATTAGAAATACCTATATCTGTATATGTATATATAGATATACAAATATTGTTATATATGTAATAAATTGTGTTCTTTACCTTCACCATTTTTATCGCATTTTTTAATATTCATGAGAGGGATGACGAAATGAATTTAAATTTAAATTCTTCAATGTCATTCGCTTCCTCGACGTTTCTTTCTTCAAAGTCAAAGGGAGTTAATGAAGAATATGAATGATTATAATGACATTGTAAAACACTTTCCAACAAATTTGAAGTTCGCCGCTAATTTATGAAAAAAAACTTATCGCTAATTTTCTCAGCATTTAAAATCTTCTAATTTTATATGTCAATAAAAGTATATGTATGGATATGATAAATATTAAAGAAGAATATGAAAATAATTTTTAATGAATAATTTTTAATTTCTGATCCTAATAATAATCCTTGATGTTCAACTAAAAATTTTTTATTCAAAGGCAGTGGCATCGTTGAGCAAAAATTGAATTTTAAAATACACTTGTAATGTGTTTAATTAATTTAATACAAATCCTGGTTTCTTAAGTATTATGAGAATTGTAAAAAAGGGGATTTTGGATGTTTTCAATTGTGTTTTTTCTTTGCTGATCGGTCGTTGAAGAAATAAGCTCGGACGAAGTAATTGAGGAAAAGAACCAAATAAGACGCGTACATGCTCATATGCATAGCAAACACATCCTGGCGGCGAGCACATTCAACACCGTCCCCTGGAATTTAATTAAACGGTAAGTTTAGTTTAATTAATTAACGAAAATTAGCTAATTGCCTAGTTAAAATAAAGTCCATGTTAATTTATTAGTTTAATAAAGTTAGTTTTAATAATGGACTTACGAAGAAGTTTAAATGTGTACAAATTGACTGCAACTCCAACGACCATTTGGCCAGTTTGAATGAGAGTGATGACCATTGACACAATTTTGGGAACTGAAACTCTCATGGCCTGGAAAAAAGTAAAAATGGGTTTAATTTAATTTAATTACTTAATCTCAATTACATATAAATTACATACCTATTTAATTTTTAGTAATATTAACTTTAATTTTAACTTACCCTTAGCGCATAGTAAGTGTACATCCATGCATGAACAAAATAGTTCATGACTCCATACCATCTGAAGATTGGCTCATAGTCAAAGTAGAAATACCAACAACAGACCAACACAGTAATGTGATGATACCTGAATAAGAAAATAACATAAACAATTGACGGGCCTAATCGTAAAACGACCACAGATTGAGTTTTTTTTAGTTTTTCTCCGTTTCCTGCGAGATTCCGAAATTACCCTAAATTTTTAATATAAGAACTACATCCTCTATAATGTGCTATTTGAAAACATAACAAACAAAATAGAAAAATGTGCAATTAATCCAAGATTTAAGGGCTAAATTAAAATATAGAACATTTTAAAAATCAGAAACATAGAAAAACGGAAATTTTGTATGTTAAAGAAGGAGAAATTATTGCTCTTGCTTTAAAGGTTATCATGAGCATTGATTTCGAGTGGCGTAGTTACATAAAGTATCTTTCACGATTCGACGGGCTAGAATTAAGGTTTTTAATAAGAAAAATTGATTGATTAAAAAACTCAATAGTTCTTTTAAAATCCACTTAGGATTTGCTAATTGCAAATTTTAGGGTAATTTCGGTGTTTCGGCGGAAACGGAAAAAAACTGAAAAAAACTCACTCTGTGGTAGTTTTACGATTCGGGCCTTCAATTATTGTTAATTATCAAGAAAATCAAGATAGTTAGTTAATTAATAATTTAAATATCAATTTATTTACCAGTGTAAGAAAATGAGTTTCTGTTTTCTTAAAACAATGAAAGCTGTGTCGCCAAGTTCGACAAGTTTGGAAAGCACAAAAAGTCGAGCCCAAAATGCTGAAGCTTCATTGTGCTCATCGCTATAATAAGAAAAAATGCTAATTTAGTTATTTAATTAACTTTAATGATTTTTTAATTTGATAAAATTAGTAATTAATATTTACTAATTACCGAACACATAGAGAGCGATGAAATCCATTTTGCGCTACAAGAACGTGGAAGAACTCTGGGAAACATCTGGCAAATCCAATTGCTGAGAAAGTTGCAAGAGAAATATTCCAAATAGCCAAAGGACCACGTAAAGAAAAAGCTTCTCTTTTTCTCATCCACTCCTACAACAAATGAAATTAATGAATTAAACATTAAATCACAACAATGACATTTATAAATACCTATAAAATATATATAATATAATAATTAATTTTAAATATTATTAATATAGCGCCATTATTATATTTAAATAATGGCGCTATAAGGAATGTTTAAATAAATCATTATTTGATTACTTGTCCTGCAAAAATGAATAGTAAGTAGAGGGCTGAGACAATTAGCGAAAAATGTGCATTTTCCCTCATCCAGATCCTCGCAGCTGTCAAGTCGATTTTCTCAAATTTGAATGGAGTTGTGTAAGGAGCGTCGTACAAAGGCCAAACTTCAACTTCACGCTCTTCCCGTCGGGTCAACTCACGAACCTACAAAATTAATTGTAAATTAACTTTAATTAACTTTAACTTAATGTACAGTACAAATCAACACTAAAATTATTAAGCTTAGCTTAAATTTCTACTAAAAGGCTCTCGTGAATTCTTTCCCTTTATATGGGAAACCTTTGACTCAATGGAGAAGTAAATTTAATATATGAGTAAATTTATAATAAAGTTAATTAATATAATAAATAGCTTGTTAAATGTAAAGTTAAGTAGTTAATTATAATGTTAATTGGATTTAAATTTACTGTTTGTATGAATTCAGCCATTTGAATAATAATTGAATGAAAAGGGGAATTGTCGATGCCGGTTGATGATGAGGGGGAAATCGATCGGAGCGAGACGTCGCAGAAACTCACCCGGGATTTTGACTATTTTCCCAATTCACCCGAACTTTTTCTCTCTCGCTGCTTTATTCACTTCATTCCCATGGGCCGGAGACTCAAAATACATTTACAACATTTTGCACATTTGTCAGTCTTTTTTTATTCTTGTTCAAATTATTAGCAAACGTTCAAAATGAAATACACAATATTTATATTATGAATTTATGAATGAATATGAATATTATAATATAATATGAATATGATATTAGATAATCGTTTTATTCAGTATACTTTAATATTTATGGATTTGGTATACACAAATTGTCAATAGCTGTTTCTCGTTAAAAGGCACATTTGAATTATTAGGATTTAAATTATTACAAATTGTTGGATATTAAAATTTTAAATTTTATCATTTGATTCATTTGGTATTATTTGTGTTGTTGAGCTCTCGGTTGAGATCCATTGGTTCAAATGTCCATTCACCATCTCCCAAGAACCGAAGGACGTGAGTGTGGTGTTTGAATAAAGATGGACGATGGGTGATTGTAAGCAAGTTGATTCCTCTCTCAATAAGTCTAAATAATGCCAGGAGTCATTATTTCATTTAAATATTCGAATATTTTAGAAGTTTTAATAAAACTTGAACAGATAAGTGATTTAATTAAACTTGAATAAAATAAACATTTAAAATTATTATTTAAAATCTTACAAGTTGTAAATGCTTTCTTCAACGTCAATGCTCACGGCACTTGTGCACTCGTCCAATAGGGCAAAGCTCGGTCTATTTAAAGGAACAAAGTGTGGGAGATTTAAAATTAAGAAAACAAAAATTAAAATAAGAATAATTAATTTAATTTAGTTTAGTTAGTTCAATTAATAATTGAATTAAATTAATTGAAATAATAATTGTGAGAGAATTAGTTAAAAAGTTTTTTTACTCGTGGTAAAAAATTCTTGCAATTCCAATCCTTTGTTTTTCCCCGCCAGAAAGAACATCTTGCCAATCTCTTATTGAATCAAAACCTCCTTCACGTGACTCGATGTGAGTCAATTTGACATCTTCGAGGATTTTCTTCAAATCCCGATCTCGTTTCCCGCTGTCCACCATTTGGTTGAACGTGTGGGGATAAATGATTTGATCTCGCAGACTCCCTTGGGACATGTACGGTCTTTGAGGAATGTAATACAGTGAGGAAACAGGAGGGCGGGAAAGACTCCCGCCGTAAACTGGCCAAAGACCCGACAAAAGCCGAAACAGGGAACTTTTCCCGCACCCGTTCGGCCCTGTAATTAAAACGTGCATTTTGGGTGTAATTGTTAAGGACAGGTCGGGGACAATGATGTCACCATTTGGAGTTACAACTTCGACCTTGTTAATTACAATTAAATTATCTTTGTTTTCCTCAACATGACCTGTAATTAAATTAAAACATTAAATGAAAAAAAGTTTGTAAATTGTAGTAATTAATTAAGTAGTGATTAAGTAATTTAACTACTGTTTATATTATTTTAAATTTTTCTGAATTACTAAAATATTTAAATTACCAAGAGTTAGTTTATTTGATTTTAAACATGATTCCCGGACATATTTTCCGCCTGCGACTTCTTTGAAAACTGTGAATATCTTTTCAACCCTTGAAGCATATCCCGCCAATTCAACAATTTCCTTATAAGAAGTCATCAAACGTTCAACGGCGTCAGCGCCAGAACTCAAAAGATTTTTAGTTGTTAAATAATATTCAGTCCGCGTTGCTTCACCTTCACTTTTATTTCCAGCCAACCCAGCGGCTAAATTTAAAAACAAGTTTAAATACTGCAAACATTTAAAATTCCTTGACATGAATTAGTACAATAAATAATCCATCGCATTATTTAGTAGAATAAATAATCCATCGCATTATTTAGTAGAATAAATAATCCATCGCATTATTTAGTAGAATAAATAATCCATCGCATGATTTAGTGCAATTTATAATTGTGGCATTATTTAGTAGAATAAAATTTTGAAATTACATGTAAGTATAGGAATTGCGACGAGAACCATTCCAGTCCCAGACCAAAGATATTTCATTAAATATTGCTCAATCACAATGTACCAAAGTTTGGCAAAATAAATTTTCCTGCTGCTTCGTTGTTCTTTTGCAAAAGACTCTTCGAGAATTTTCTTCTCTACGGCGTCTCCTCTGTAAAATGCAATTTCCTCGCTGTTTGTGACAATCCGCGAGTGACCGTGTCGGAGATGAGCTTTGGCCTCTGCCTCTTCTGCTACAAGCTGCCCGAACTTGGGGGAAATTCGCTTTAAGATTTCTCCAGTGCTGGAAATGACCACTGAGACTATAAGTGGACCGACGAGAAGATTTGAACCAACGCGGCGTGCATTGCTCAACAATGTTAAGGAAACAAGCAAAGCGTCCAATAATGGTTTTGTGATATGGGAATACAAATGGGCCGTGCTTTCGCTAAATACAGTGATGTCGTCTGTTAAACTATGATCTGGATTAGGAATTCGAGTGTCCAAATTTCCAACTCTATTTAAAGTTTAATTAAAATATTAAGATTCTATTGGTAATGAACAAATTAAAATTATTAATAATTAATTGTAATTACCAAAAATTAATTAATTGGAATTATAATTCTGCTTACTTGTAATAAACTTCATTTTTAAAATATTCATCATAAGCGTGTTGAACAAGTCGAGTTCTAAAAGACATTGCCAAACGTTTTTCTAAAAATCGAATTGCAGAGTTGAGGAAACATGAAGGCACAGCAACAAGGAACCAATATGACAATAAGGCTATAAACCGCCCCACTTTCCTATCAAAATTCAAAAAAATTATTTTTGGCTGTGGAGGGAATTATGAATTTATCATTGCAGCTATTAATTTTAATTTTAGTTTTAGTAATATAGTTTAAATTTTATAAAATTTTATTTAAATTTTACCTCTGAACAATTTCCTTAACAATTTTCCCTTCTAATTTGGCCACATGAATTGACAAGAATGTTTTGGCTGCGAGAGTCGCTGTGTGCATGAACAAAATCCCGGTTTGTGGCGAAGCGAATTTTGGAAAAATAATTCCAAGCAGAGTTTTCATTTGGTTGAAAAATTCCAAATTGACTGTTGGAATGATTTTGCGTGTTTTTGTTCTTCGGGCTTCGCGCTGTTCCCTGCGACGCTTTCGAATTCCATGGATGAGACGATAAATGTAATACGCAATGGAGGAAAAAAGCCCCGAAGCTCCAAGGGTCAAAATCACTTTTTGAAATCGACTCATTTGAATAAAATAAATGATCCATTCTGCCGGGACGCGATTGAGAACTTCGCCAATTAGAAATTTGGAAAGTGACGCCATTTTATCCCGCCTAGTTCAAAAATCAATAAATTAACTTTTTTAAATTATTAACCCAATTACTGACAATCTGAAAGTATTTTTTAAAAAACAATAATTAAAATTTTAAGATCAATGAAGATTAAATAATGCAAATTAAAAAAATAAATATTTATTAGCTTAATAGCTCCAGTTTTCAGCTGTTGTACTTTTAAAGTGTTTTCCTATTTATTTTGCAAGCAGGAACTAAATTTCACCACAACTCACTTCAATTCCATTTAATGTCATGTGGCATTAAATAACACGATTAAATAATAGTCTATATATCATTCAACCTATCACTCAAACGCTTTATATAAATAATATGAAATATTCCTCTATGTAATTACACCCATGTAAAATTATTTACAAGGTAAAATAAAACAATTGTATTCGACATTTGTCCTTTAACTCATTTTTATCATGGTTCAAATGGTCATATTCATAATTGTACAGTTATACTTAATGTTAGTTATAGATATCATGTCATTTATATCGCTTTAATAATATTTGAATGAACATTTGAATACGTTTCATCTGAACTTCGGACTCTTCTTATCACCACCCCACATTTGTCCTTATCTTTAGAAGACAAGTGGAGCATGGGAATCCAAACATTGGTTTCATACATACAGACATATTGGCTCTAATTGTGTGTATATTCTATATCCATAATTATAATGTGAAATTATGCTGAATTAACTTTTATGCTACCTAATTGTATGTGAAAAGTATGTAATACAATTATTAAGGACTTTTAATATGCAAATCATTACGTGCAAATGCAATACAATTGATACAATAATGAGAAAATGTTAGGCTTTATTAACAACAGGCAACCACAAAGACAACATTGACGTGATAAAATAAAAAATTAAGTTAAATGTAAAATAAGTAATATCTTATTAGGCTTCAAATAAATCACAAAATATTCAAAACACTCAAATTAACATTACAAATTAAAAAATTAACATTACAATTAAAAAAATAAAAAAGTAAAGTCATTTTAAAAATACTTAATTATTGTAATTAAGATGTAAATAAATAAAATTACTATTTGTTTTGAGGAACAATGAGTGCGAGGATCGAAGGAATGTTCAAAGACTTATTCTCACTTTTGATAATTAAAGATTTCTTGTGTGATTTTCCGCCCTAATTAAATTTTGTCAAAATATAATTACAGTTAATAAACCATTTTATTATATTTTTGTTATTTGATAATTTAATTAATGTTAATTAATTTCAATGTAAATACTTTAATATCAATTTCCGATTTCCTGACGTTGAGTAATTTTGAAAAGAATTTGACGATGGCCAAATTTGCTTCCCCGTCGACTGGAGGAGCAGCAATTTGAAGAGATACGGTAAATTCGTCAACTCCTATCATTAGAAATAAATTAAAAAGGATAGATACAAAGGATAAATTTAATTAAATTATAATTTAACTATAACTTAACTCCCTTACCAACGATTTCACTAGATTTTGCCCCTGGTTTAACTGACAATGAAATTAAAAATCCTCCGTCTTTCGTCTCTTTCACAGCACAATTTTCAACAACCTTTTTAAACCATCAAATACAGGAATTGCTATTAATGTTTATTAAATGTTTCATTTAACATTAATTAAATTTTTAAAAATAGGTAAATATTGTAAATATCTTTTAGATTAATAACAGTAATAAATAAATTAAAAATTAAACTTCAAATGGAATATTTGTTCTTTACATTTTTAACAGCTGAGATTTTGTCGTTTTTCTTTTTTAAACATTTTGACATTGTGAAATTCCTTATGAACACATTATTCCTTTTAATAAACTTAAGGTTAAACATAAATGTCCCCAAAGTATAAATTAAATAAATTGAATGAAAAAGAAATGAAAAATGAAGTTGGATTTCTCTGCGCAGGGAAATTCCCGCTACTTGATTTAACAGCATATTGGCTTTTACAACATCGCGAGACATTTCAAATTTTTCGTTCTTTTTTCTATTCGAATATTCAGATAATTATTAAATAAACTTACCTAATTAGAATATATTAAAAAATATTTATTTAAAAATGTGTAACTTGTAATGTGTAATATCTTTAACTTAACTATTGCTAGTTATATTAAATCAATTATTTTGATCCATACAATTTATATTTATGTATACATATACATACAAGCTTTCCACTTAATAAGTAAACATAGGATAATGAAAATGATATGGAAATCCATAGAAATTTTTGTTATTTTTTACATGTTTTGATATCCCTATGTTTACTTA